>VXAA01000756.1:3227208-3337883 GCA_013399115.1 Anseranas semipalmata
CCTTCCTGCGGGAGAGGCTGCTGGATCCTCCCTCCTCCTGCGAGAGAGACTGCGGGATCGCTGCGCCTGGGTCCGCGCGAGAGACGCCGGGATCCTCCTCCTGTGAGAGACTGCTGCGGATCCTCCGCCCCTCCGCGGATCGCCCTGCGAGCCGGGCTCGGTAGGATCCTCCTCCTCCTGCCTGCAGCCCCATGTGAGGCTCCCGGCCTCCCTGCGGCTCCATTTTTTTGGAGGGGGGATCCATCTTAACAACAACAACAACAACAAAACAAACTGTTTCCTGGGCCCCAATTTCTATTTTTAATTTGCACTTTTTAAAACCCTCAGATGCTCCTCCATGTGGACTGAGAACCCATCAAGACCCACACGCCAGAACTCATCCCGATCAACTCCAAATCCTGGCTTTCGTGGATATTGCTGCAACACGTAAAGCAAACTTGTATTTAAGACACACTCGTGCAAAAATTTAGCCGGGGACTTTAAGGTGTATTTTGTCTCGGTTTCTTGGTCTTGTTTTTTGCTTCACTGGAAATCAAAAGCTTGTCTTGGAATTGGACCTGCCTTTGCTGCACTTCTCCTCTGGGCTGGATAACACTGAAGCTCTTTGCTTTTCTACTTGGATAGCGTTTTCCTGTTGAGCTGTTGTTTTTTCTTCTCCTGTGTGGCAGACTTTTTTTTTTTTGAGGGGGGTATAAACAAACGACAACAAAAAACTTAATTTTTTGGCCGTGTGAGATTTTTTCGTATTCAGATTCGTGAAATTACGGGTACACTTACAAAAACAAAAAAAGCATTAAAATAAGAAAAGAACACGTCAGAAAGACCCCTACACGGTAGACAAAATACTCACTTGTTTCCTTACAGCAAGACTGAATCGAAAGCTGCCAAAGAGCCCCATAAAGAAAAGACTAAAAGGTAAGAAGGGGTAATAGTGATAGCCTGTCGTAACCTGGGCATGGTGCAAGTTAGGCATGGAAGGGACCTGCTAAGCCAGTGCATACCGTCTTTTCTCACAAGTCTAAAGCAGATTTTTTTTTCACTACTTAACTTAGTGGAACAAGTAACACTACAAAACATTTCGAAATCCATTTATATCAAATACCCTTTTTTTTTTATCTCTAAATAACTTCTGGAACCATTTTCTTCCGTGCCGAAGCGATCCGGCGTTTTCCTGGTGCCCTTTTCCAGCTCAGACCAGCAGCGCTGCCTGGGCGCACGCTGCACCCCGGGGCCCTCGCTGTGCGGGGCTGGGGAGCGGGTCCCGGGGCTGCGGCCGCACCTTTGTCCTTTCAGGTTCGATCCCCAGCTCCGGTTTGTTTTGTGTCCCCCCCTCTCCCCGCGCCGTGAGCCGGCGGGGAGCTGCCGCGTCTCCCTGCGGGGCAGAGCCGCGGTCCCCCCGTGCCGGCCAGCCCCGGGCGGGGGCTCTTTGTGGCAGGGGCTCGCCTCGCAGAACTGGGGCAGCTCCAGCGCTGGGAGTTACTGAACTGCGCGGGCGTGGAGATTAATGGCTTTTTTTTTTTTTTTTTTTTTCCCGTTTTCCATTAAACGTGATACCGCCGGGCATGCTTCGTGCTACCTTAGCTGCCGCTAACCGCGGAGGGGGGAGTCGCAGAGCCCCCTGAAAGCGAGCAATAACCGTTATTACGTCATCTGCTGCGCTTCCCCCCGCGCGGGGCCGGGGCCTCGCCCGGAGCGGCCGCGCCAGGCGGGCTCCCGGGGGCTCCCCGCGGCCGGGCGGCTTCTGCCCCACGGAAGCGCTGCGGAGCCTCGCGGCCCCCCCCGGGGGGATGGCAGCGAACCGCAGCTTTCCGCGGCTCTGGTCCCTGCAATCCGGGCAGCCCTCCGGGGTCCCGGCCCGGCCGCTTCGGGGGGGTCCGTCGGTGGTGAGCCCCAAGCGGGGTGTGCGGCCGCCGGTTGTGCCCCCCCGCGTAGGTGCGGGTCCTGCTCCGTCTTCTGGAGCTGGGTGCAGGAGGCTGAAGCGTACGTGCCGCGCCTGGGGGCACCGGCTGGCGGGGTGCTCCAGCTCCGGGCCTGGGCTGGCGTTGGTTTGGGGGGGAGGTGGAGGGGGCTGTGCGGTGCAGTGCTCCCCCCCTCGCTGCTGAGCCTCTGCAGAAAGCTGCACTGAACGAGGCTAATTAGAAGTTTTCCAGCTGACTGTTTCAGGGACTGGCAGTTACAGCGCAATAACGCCTTGCGTCTCTTTGTCCTTACCCGAAGGCAGCGAGCGTGTGTTCCCTGCAGCCGCAGCTCCCGGTCCCGGTCCCGAGCCGGGGCTGGCGGCGGGGGAAGCGCGGGGCTGGGCCGGGCTGCGGCGGGGCAGCGCTCGGTGCTTGTGGCCGAACGTTTGCTTCTGGTAACGGAACGGTCCGGGCGGAATGGCTCGTTCACCGAGAGCTCTTGCAGGTGGCAGTGCCAAATAACGAGGCTTCATTAACGTTCTCTTCTCTGTACGTGCGCATTCTTGTATTGACAAATGTAAGCGTGCATCTGGGACTACAAGCTGGTCTAAACTAAGCAGTGTGTTATCATCTGTGGCTGGTTTGTGTATGCTCTTACGTCTGTTACAGTCTGTGGCTTACTTTGCAGTTCGTCTGTCATTGATGCGGAGCGTTAGTTCCACTGAGCAGGACTGGTGTGGGGGGAAGCCTCGGTCCGTACCACTGCTGTGCTAGCACAAAGAGCGGTGGAATTTTCTCTGGCGTGCTGCCCTTGAGTCTTGTTCCAGTGGTCAGAAGCATTCGGTAACGTAAAGCTTCGCCCTCTTGGCCGAGCAGGGATGTCTTTGCATCTTTCAAAATCTGCCTCTGATCACCTGTGAAAGGGATGAGGTTTACCTCGTCTGCTATTCCAGAGCCCGCTGAAGCTTGCTGGGAGGAATGAAAAATCCACCTGTCTGGCTTAATGTTTTTTTCTCAACAGTCTTTTCTATTAAAATAACGAGCTATGCTTTTGATGACTTTCATGATCTTTTGCTTATGTTTAAGGGAAGAAAGGTAATTCTATCCTTTTTTACTTGAAGGAGCTTTTAAGACTTTGAAAAATACTAGTGAAATTTCCTTAATGAGAAATAGAATAATTGGGCACATGAGTACTTCTAAGCTGAAGATTCTTTGTCGAAGTTCTCAAAGCCTTCAAGTTCCATACCTTGCCAAGCTGGAGTAACAATAGAACAGGGTAAGGTTAAAGGTTTTGTCAAGCAGGGGCCGTAATCTTTTTGTATCTTGAAGTAAACTGTTGCTGAATGTTAACCTTATAGAAAGCATACCTTTAAATTAGTCTAGATGTAAAACCTCTTATTTTTGGTTTTCATTCACTTCGTTCAGAAAGGCCAGGAGATTTTATTCATCGTGTTAGGGATTTACTGCCTGCTGTTAACTCAAAATGACCTCAATTTTACAATCAATTCAGATGCAACGCAGACACCTTTTTTCTTTAGTGGCAAGTTTGTTATTAAAAGCCTAACAGAGGAGTTTACTTTCAGTTTTAGCTGCTAAGACTTAACCAAGCCTGGTGTATGTGGGAACGGATAATATGTTAACTTACATTTATTTCCTCTAAGCAGCTGGCCTTGCTGAGATAAACATGCGCTTTTCCAAATGCTGTCATCTGGCCCCTTTCCAAAACAAGCTGAAGGAGGAGGTCAGGGGTGGAGCCATCCTTTGCTTTAGTAAAAAGAGGCTTTCATTTGGAAAGAATTGCTAGATAGTATTGCCTATGAGAACTGCAGATTTAAAAATAAAATGGCCAGTCCTTTCCTAAGTAAACAAAATGGTCTGTGTTTATTACTTGTGTCTTAAAGTGCCTTACTGTGCTGTTTCTGTTTGAAGGTATAGCAGCTTACATGTAGAATGGACATTGCTTGTTTAAAAAAAATCAGTGCTTTATATAAGACTTTGAACATGAGAAGTGATTAAAAATTTATCATCTTTGGTTACAGTAGAGATGTGCAACACAAAAGTGCTATTGTTTTAATTGTTCAAAATTCAGATTACAAGATAATGGTAAGACCATTAGAAGGTTTCCCTTTGGCCTAGAAGCTGCAGGTAGGAGCCTGTCGATCCCTTACTATTAAAGATGAATGATAAGGAAACCTCTTAAATGCCTGTGACGCTGCAGTCTAGCCAATTTAGGATCAGCTGATGCCTTCCAGTGGTAATGGCTTGAGGTTTTCAGCTGTATTATGAAGATATCAGCCAGGGCAAATAGTATTTAGAGGAGAAGTATGCTTTATTGAATGGGGAGATGATCCAGAAGTGACAGTAAATTGCATTACTAAATGATCTATGCGCTTTGCACAGTCTCTTCGCTGGTAAATGCTAGTGGTAGAATGAAAGATGGTTGTTCTTAATGTATGAAAGCAGAGGAATCAAAGTATTATTTGATCTTGCTTTAGGAATCTGAGCTATTTATGAAAACTGTCTACCAAAGGCATGGCTTAGTTTTACGTCTGAGTTACTGGATGTAGATATGCTTATTTTATCGCTACTTAATCATGGTTAACTTCACTTGGATTCCAATAAACAGTTCTAACTGTATTTTCTGAAACTTTCCTCGTGCCATTTCCTGCTCTGGCACTAATATGTTTTAAAGTCTCCCGCACAAGATAAAAATGTCTAAATTTAATCATAATAACAAACTGCCCGCTCTCGCACAGGATGGTTACAGAGCTTTTTAAGATCGTATCACAAACTTGTATCATTTGTGGAAAATGCAGCAGTACTTCAAAATACGCTGCTGATTCTGTTGTCTCTTCCTAAAATGTGACATCCCTCCATCCAAATCAAGGCGTCACAGGGGGGACGCGGGGTCTCGCTGAAGACATCTCTGAAATAACTGGCTGGTCTTAAGTCTCGCGATGCGGAGTACCAAGCCTCAAAATCCGAGTTAGTTTTGCTCTTAGCCCTGCATGTGAATCAGCACCGCGATTTTCCAGTGTTGAAGTCCTGACTGTAGCTGCAGTTGAAGCTCATAAAATCTGAGCAGCTTTGGCGGCAGTGAGGTCTGCTTGCTGGAGCTCTTCCCTCTGGGTTTACAGCCAAGGATGGCTCGAGAGTGAGAACAGTTATCTGTGCTGCAGCAGCGAGGTTTTATGGCCGGGTGCCCAGATTGTCTAGCTTTGCGCACAGCTTTATAGTTTGCCTTTGAGGGCTATGGAGGTGGAAGTCATTTGTAATAAACAGCTATCTGCAGCTTGCTTTCTCTCTGTTTGGAAATACACATCCATTTAAAACATTGGAAATTAGATTCACATTTACTTAGATTTCAACCAGGAAATTTTATGTTTTAGAAGCTCTCGTATGAGAAATGTTAACAATTGCTTATTGCTTTGTATTAAAAATAGCTAATATTTATCCCATGGCTGCTTGTGTGGTTCTGTTTCCTATTTAGCAGTAAGCACTGAATTGCTAGAGATTTTTTTTTTTCATTTGGGAGAAAAATTGACTTGTCAAGCCGATTGGCATCCCTTTGTGGTAATTAAGCCCCAGAGAAAAATATGTTTATAGGCCTCAAAATAGTTACCATGCAACTACCAGCTATAGGCTCATTTAAGGCGAGAGAACCCCCACCCCAAGGAAGAAACCACCCTGGGCTATGAAATGTTTAGTGCGTGCCCATGGGCATCTTCCTGCGAGGCGGATCCATCCCAGCTTTTTCCCTAGCTTCTCGTTAGCGGGGTCTGTGTGCGTTTTCCCGTGCAGGCTTTCTGAAGGCGCAGCGAGGAGTGCCTTTGTTACCGTCTTGGCCAAGAAGAATCTCCTAGAACGGCGTGTCTGCAGCTCCCGAGCTGCGCTGCTTTCCCTCCTGTTCCTTTTCCCTTCCCGTGCTGTGCCCCTGTGCTTTCTGCTCGAAGCGCGCGCTTTTCTTGCCAGCACTGTGTTTGCAAGACTTCCCTGCAAAAGTAAAGGAGAAGTAGAAGAGCTTTTGTTTTGTCTGCGGGATATATATAGCGCTCGCAGTGCTTGGTTACCATTCTGGGTGGGCAGTGTGTACGCGTATCGATAATGAGTGCAAAGTGGCTTCTGCCTGCTCTATTTTCAGCTCAGCCTGCGAGGCACGCCGTGTCGCTCTGCTGCTCGGCTGCACTCTGTCCCAGGCTCGCAGGCCCCTTCCTTCTTCAGAATTCCCAAACGCTTTCATGGCTGCTGCTCATTTCCCCGATGCTGACAACAGCGATGTTTTCAAGCAGTAGCTGGTTATTGGTGAACAGAAGAGTACCAGCCCAGTGCTTCCACAGCAGCCGATCGAGGAGCGGGAAGCAGTTCAGCAGAACGCCGGGAGGATCAGCCGCACAGCTGCGAGGTGCTGACTGCCATGTCACTGGGCTTTCTTGCCGTGCCACTAACAGAAAAACGAGGGAGGTCTTTGGCATTGCTTGTAGTGTTTTTGGTTGAGCTCAGTGTACGTTTAGAAGAGTAAAGAAGGGGTTTAGAAGGGGTTTTAGAAAAGAAGGGGTTTTAGAAGGGGTTTCATATGGAATGTGAAGTTAAAAAGCTTCCTAATGCTGCAGGCATAGCCTGCTGGGGTTAAAGGAAGTCAGGTAAGACTCCTTCACCTGGTATGTTACCAAAAGCAGTCTGCAGGAGGGTTCCTCGTTATCCCTCTGCTAACATCTTTCTCTCTGCCTGCAGGTCTCAGCTTTCCTCTTCTCTCAGTATTTTTAACCACTTGCACAAACATACTTAACCTAGGAGAATTGCTTCCAACATCTGCAGTCTGAATTTTGCCACCTTTCAGCTTTGAAATGGATGGTTCACTCGACAGCTTCTCTTCCTCCCTGGCTACAAACTGAAAGATATTATCTCTCTGCAAATCTAGCTTTGTCTTGTCTCTCTGTGATGTCATGCATACAGCGTTCTACCTCATTCTTGTTTTGCGATGCTGCAAAAGCTTGCTGTTAGTTGAAAATAACCTATTGGCGTAAGAGTGCTCATCACATCTCTTTAATGTACCTCTACATTTTCCTGCTTATAAAACTATTTGGTTTCTCTTTGTAATATGAGATGATATATTCTATAAAGAGGTTTATCTTTTTTTTTGTCATTTAAAAATAAATGAATATGGAAAATGTGGCATGTTCTTCTGGTATGGTAGCCTAGTAGTAGCGATCTAAATACTAGATTTTCTAATATGATGATCATAAAATGTGGGTGTCTGTCTGATCCAGATGTGGAACTAAATCTGGTCTGTGACAGTAGTAGAATTGCTGCTGTTGAGGAGGAGACTATATAAATAGCATTGTTTGAGTGAAAGATGTTCTCTGGGACTTAGTAGAGCTTGGTGAATGTGTAATATTTATTATTTCTGTAATAGTTATTCTTCTAATCAAGCTTTTTGAAATCCTTCACTTTTGAGAACAACAATCCAAGTAAGTCTCATTGGGCACCAAGAACACGTTAGTCTTTATACTGTGCTACTACACTTAAGTGTAGTAATTGAATAAAGTAATGGCTGTATTATTGAATAGACGTTTACATAACAATTTGCTTGAAAAGACCCTCAATTGTTCTTATTGCATTCGTGAAGATAAAATGTTCTTCACTAACTTGTAGATGAAATATTACGGTGACAACAAAACCCTGTCCTTTTGCAGCAAGTGAACTAGATGATATCTGTCAGTCTTGGCCATCTGGATGACACTCTGATGCTCTGATAGCCCGACTGCGTTGCAGTTGTGATTTCCCTGTCCCCTCTGTCAGCATCCAGATGAGCAAGAACTGATCCTTCTGGAATTCTGTCTGCATTTACTGATCAGATAACACACGGAGAGACATTTTGAATATATTTCTGAGAATATTTGCTCCCCTGGGTGTTTCATGGACTAACTGAAGGCGTGGAATAGTCATTACTAAGATTGCGATTCCCTATAAGTTGATTTCCAAAGTGATGTTTACTGCAACTGTTCTTCTTGGCCTGAAAGATCATTTATGGCTGTTTCCCCACCTGTCCCCACCCCATTTCTCCCTCCCTCAAGGAGAGGCTGTTCACTTGCTAAGTTGAAACATGGATGGCAGGCCATTCTGATCGTGGGTCTGATATTCCAGTATATAATAAAAATGCTCAGTTCGGCTGTTATTTGAATACTTGCTAGATTTATTATTGGCAGGAATTGGTGTCCAGACACTTTTATTATGGAAAGTGAAGTGGATAAACAGAGAACTTTGAAACTTGATGAACTTAATGGAAATACGGATTACCTTTTCAGCAACGCAGAATTAATCTTTTAAACTCCTTGGTAGAGTTGTGGGGGAAAAGGCGCTAGCTTGGACCTTTCTGCTTCCTTAATTTTTGGACAATAGAATAAGCCTTGTTCTGAAATCTGTGGGTTCAGTTTCCAGCCTAAGGATAGGTAGACAGTAACGCGAGGGTTTCTTGTCTAGCTAGAGTTGTATTGCTCTAATAGTTCTGAAAACAGAGTTGCAGCTGAAGATGCAGTGGACCAAAACCTAAAATGATTCAAAATATATTATCCTTAAGTTGAACAAAATGGTTATGGAAGGCAACGTTTTGATTTTTTGTAGTTAAACACTAAGAATGTATTAAAAAGAGCACAAAACAAGTAATTTTTTTCATTTGTGTTTAAACTTGCATATATTTGCAGTGCACAGTTTTTAAGTACAGTTTATTAGCCTGTAGTATGTTTTGTCTTCCCTTACTCAGATCAGATTTGGTGTTAACCTCCTGTGGAGAATTCCAGGACCCCTGACATTTTATTGTGACTCTTGATTAGCTCACCAGGGTTCCTGCTAAGAATTCTTCTTTCATTCATCTGATAAATTGAATTCCCTATTCACAGTGCCTTTAAATAGAATGGTATTTGGAAAACTTGAAGACAACAACTTGAATGTTCAACGAGCTCACCCAACGTATTTAAAAGTGCAGAAGGAGGAAATTAAGGGTTTGTGTATTCTAAAATCTAAAAGGAATAAGCATTTTACAGAAACGTAAGGCTCTGTCTTCATACTCCCTTTAAATGTACTTCCCTCCTGGCTCCTACAAGGAGCTCTGTCGAGGTCTGTTTGCCCTTCTTCATCTCATCTCTTGCTGATGCTGGTGATGCCTGTGCTGTGGAGTACCATCCGGAGCTCTGCGTCGTCAGGGACAGCGTCATTATTTATTTTCTCCTAATTCTAGATCTGGAGGCACATCCTCCCTCGCGGGCGCTGTCCTTGTGCTCTCCCATCTGGGTCTGTCTCCGCGAGCCTCCGGAGCGGGGCTGCAGCTGAGCCCCGGGCCTCCCGGTCGCTGCGCGTTCAGAGGAGCCGCGGGCCAGCTCCTGGGAGGGGACGCAGAGGAGCGGGATGCATCCTCCTAAAGGCTGCCTTCTGCTGGCTCCTGCCGCTCGCCTGGGGAGCAGTTTTAGCGTCGTAGGAAAACTCGGGCTGGAAGAGGCCTCCGGAGGTCGCAGATAGGCAGGTCTGTGCTGGAGCGGGTGGCACGTGCACGGCTGGTCAATAGTTGCGTGCTGGCACGTGGCTGTGATGGAGAGGGGGCAAGGAGGACTAGGGGCACTGGAAGCCCCCCAGTGCATCCTTTTAGCTATGCAAACTTACCTTGCACTTCTTTGAACAGCAAAACATAAATGTTCGGCTGCGTTGCTCGACGGAATCCTCCACAGGAGCTGTTCCACGCCTGTTCACTGTCCCTCCGAGCCTGTCGCCAGCCGGCTCCTCCAGCCTGTCTCTGGGAGCGGCCAGCTCTCGCAGAGAGCCCGGGGGCAAAACATCCTGTGGAGCTGCTGCTCCTGTTCCTATTTCCTGGCCTCCTCCTCGGCAGTCTGCGCTGCTGCCGCAGGAAGCCGCGCTGCTCTGGCGTGTTCTTCAGGTCCAGCCAAATAATTGGAGCCAGAGGCCTGTCCACAGGCTGCTTCTGCTTCTAGGTCAGATGGTATTTAGTTGAGCAGTTGGCCACTGTGGGGGCTTGGCCTCTGTTGGCACCGAGCTCTGATCTTCTCAAGCATTTGCAGAAGCCAAAATAGCAAACGTGGTGTCTGGAAAAGACAAATCTGCTGCACTCTTGCTGAGCTACTGGATTGCAAAGCTGTTTTCCTTTGTGTGTTATGTCCCAGGAAGCCTGGGGAAGAGCTCCGGACCACATGCTGCATCAACTGCTGGTGAATATCGTCGGGCCTGGGAGGGAGGCAGCACTGTGAAACTAAAGCTGGTTGTCCTCACTGTTTGCAGTCTGTAGCTTAATTTCCCAGGAGAGGAGTTGGTTCTGTTTGCTGGGGGAGGGTTGTTCACAGTGTGTTTTTAGCTGTTAGAGCCTGCTTTGGGTGGTGAATGTAACGCAAGCCTTTTTGGGGTTTGTTTGTTTGTTTCTTTGGTTTTTGCTTGGTCCTCGCACAGCCTGGGCGGTGCACAGGGTGGGGTGCTCGAGGTCTGCTGGGGTGTTCTCAGCAGGCTGGGGTAGCAGGTTCTGGCATGGCTCGTGCCTGAGACGTGCGTAAGGGTGAGGCTTGGTGTGCGGTGCTCTCGCCCGTGCCCGGGTTTCCCTGCCAGCCACTTGGGTTGCCCCAGAGTGGAGCTCCTATGTGCGTTGGCAGGATGTGCCGTGGAGAGCAGTGCTGTCACAGGTGCTGTGCCTGTGTGACAGCAGCACTGGACCCTACAGGATCAGCTGTGCTGGAGTGTTGATTTGGATCAGGAGTTTTATGCTTAAGCAAACTTCCTGATTATCCTTAGTTATGCTGTGCTTCAATTCACATTATAGAGCATTTTGGAGCACGACAGTTGCTCTTAAATAAAAGTGGATTCCTTTTAGGTAAAACTTAAGTGGATGATGTGCTCCAAGCATGCATTTAATGCTTTTCTGCTGCAAGCGAGCTTTCGGTACATGGGAGCAGACTGGAGCTAGTCTCAAGTAATAACCTCACCTGAAATGGGGATAGTGTGGCTGTCAAGTCCTCTGCACCCACGATTTTGCTGTACAAATCCACTCGTATCAGTCTGCACTACTTAATAATGAAGGCGTGACACGTCTATTGAAGCATTCTCATTAGTACTCTCATTAGTACTCTATCTGGTAACAATCCAGGAGAGTGAACAAAAGGAAGTCTGTAGATGAAAACCAAAAACCCCGAACCCCACAGACACGCACTGGGACTGGGGCAGGGCTCAAGCACGGACTCTTGTCAAGCCTCAGACATCTGACCTACCGGTTATAGCTGATCCGCATTCTCTGCTTGTGAAGGCTTTTTCTTCTCTGAGATTTTTCTCCCTGCTTCTGGTGACTGGTAGTCAGCTAGCAGGGGCTAAAACAAGGCCAGGCAGCTGCGTGGTTTTTTTTGGTTGTTTTGTTTTTAATCTTTAATTGAATGATAGATGCTATTGAGTCTGCTTTACTTTTATTCTAATCTAATTTGCTTCAGTGGTTGCTTATCTTGTGTGTATACGAAGTAGGGTCACAAAACGTTAACGCTGGCTGAGCTGGAGCCCTCCAGGGAGAGCCTGGGTCCTGCAGCAGGCAGCCCTGGCACTCCTCGACGTGCTGTCAGGGTGCGCTGTTCTCAGCCAGTGCTCCGCGGTGGCACTGCTGGAGACGCTGTGCTGCTGCTGGGGATGCAGCCTGTGGTCGGGGTGTGTAGGACAAGCGTTCTTTTTCTCTCCCGATCGTGGAATTCCTATTTTACAGGTTGTAAGAGCAGGATTATTAACTCAGTCTCTTGGGCAACCTATAATCTCCCCATAGTTTCAGTACGGTATTTTAATTGAATATGGTGCTTTTCACATCCTGTTCTCAACTAAAGCTGTAGTGCTTCTTGTGTGTCTTTAAAGGGCAGCTTCATTCTGCTCCTGCACACATGTCAGCAGTGAATTAAGTTGTCTGTGCATGTCCTGCACCTTAGTAAAGTGGGCTGTGACTTCAGGAAAGCCTGGAAGGGAGTATGTAGGGATCAAGTTTAACCCCTCACAATTACAGGCAGCTGTGGAAAAGGGTCCAGAGAGCGTCACAGACCTGAAGATACCTACCAGTACTCTGAAAACAAACCAAACGCACACAAAGAAGACTTGGAGCCAAAACTACATTGTACGGTAAAAGGAAAGATCAAGGGCAGTCTTAGTGCTCTGTTTCTGTGCAGGAATTTTGGTGGAATTTCTGGGTGACTTCAGAAGTCAGACTACTTTTCCTGCTGGGTGATCAGTTTTGTCTTCCATGCTTTAGGAGAAGCTGACCAGATACTGGGAAAATTAAAGTACCAGACCCACAGTTACCAGCGGATGATATTTTGATATTTCAGATGACGGGAGAAATCCCATCAAGTCAAATTTTGTATTAAGGAGTGACAAATGCAGGACAGGGACATAATTTGACAGTTGGAAACCCCAAAGCGTGGGATTAATAAATCATAAATTGAGGTCGAACAGAAATGCTTCTCAAGCTTCATTGTTAACTCCCTGTAGGGACCAATTTTGCACACAAACTTTCAAATTACTAGGTTTAGTTTCAAGCTGTGTGATCACACCTCTATACATACAACACATCCATAAACTTATCTTGTCCACAAAGGTGTAGCTGAGAGCTTTTCCCCAATTAATTTGTGTGAAAGGATATTGTAGGATTTTACTTCACGAATGGGTAGAGGCCTCCTATTTCCAGTCTAATTGTCTGTGTCCATTTGGCCTTGTATCAGTGTTATTTTTTAGTAAAACAGTCTTCCTTTCTTCAGATAGTTTCTTCTCTCCCCCCAGATGTGTATTCATAAAGATTTGGTACATCTCTTAATGTTGGTGGTTTTTTCCTAATGCTACAGCGTGGAAGATTTTTCTTTATTCCTAACCCAAATCTCCTTTGTTGCAATTTAAATTGCTGAAGCATATAGTTCAAAACTGGACTCATTACACCCGCTGCTGATTTTCTGACCATTTGTGACATTGCTGCCTTGCCTTTGGTTTAAGATCTGCTCTAAGAGCCGTGGTTTCTCCCTCCCAAAGCTGGTGTTCAGCCAGCTGTTCCCCGTGCTGGATCGAGGCATAGGATCGCTCCTGCTGAGTGCGGCACCCTGCACTCTTAGTGATTGCACTCTGCTTTATTTCATGCTACATCTCAACTTTACTCACTTGTTCTGAATTCTGTCTATCCTTAAATGTTTTGCAGCCCCATGACTTGACATCTTCTGGAAACTTAGTGCACACGTTTTTCCGGCGGCAGAGGGATTAATACAAATACTGAATGCTGCTGGACGTGCGGCATGCTGCAACAAAATCCACTGGTTCCCTGCCTTGTTGGAAAGGGAAGTGCCCAGTATGCTTGCTTTGCAGGCATCGTACTGTCACTTCACTTAGCTTACCTTCCCTACCTTGTTCTTAGAAGATGAATAAAGCATCCGTGTTTTTATTAACGAAGCTTTACATTTTGCTTGAACAGTCAATAAATTACTTCTATTGCATCCCCTTTCTTCCTTGTTAAAAGTACCCATAGCTGTGTCTTGGGGGGGCTGATCAGGCTGATTTCATGTAGTTTTTCTTCACAAATCCTTGTTAGTTGGTACTGATGTTTTTACGCCTTCCCCTTTTAAGTTACAGGCACGATCTTTGCCATTTGCTTGTCTTCTGGGGTGCCATCCATCTCCTGCGATTCTTTAAGGTAATCGGTAATGACTTGGACACAGTTGTTCTTACAGTAAATTACATCAGGCCCAGCCAGTGGAAAGACATCCAATTTCTCTAAGGACTTTTTAAGCTGTTCTTACTTTTGCTGGCCTGATTTCCAATTTGGAGTGGTAGTAAAATGTTTAGTTCATCTTCTGATTTTCTTTTTCTGCTGGTTCATGGGAATTTTCTTCAGAAGTCAGATCGTCTCCTCTGCCCAGATCCAGGGAGAAGGCGCTAAAGGAACACGCCTGGAGAGTCTTGGTTCGAGCCGCGGTCACCAGCCCTTTGGGGAGAGGAGCAAGGATCTGGGGGTGGAAGCGAGAGTCGAGTGTTGTGGTGGGGGCAGAGCTGCGGGGCTGGGTCGTCAGAGCCAGTTTTTCCTCTTGCTTATTCCCGAAGCACTTTCAGATTGTTTTATTGTTACTTCTTATATGTGCAGTGCCAACTGATTGTTGGCCTTCCTTGTTGCGGTACCCATCTTTGTGCAGTTTTTTATATTCGTTCTTATTGATCTGACCTCATTTTGCATGCTGCTTTCTTTTTTGAGGTGATTGGAGAGCTTGTAATTAGGGACCAGTTTAACTCTTCTTGATTAATGCCTGAGCATAGATACCGAGGGGAAAAACCTGGCGCTTTTTAAAGCCACACCAGCTCTCGGCCTTCCACCCGTATTTGCTGCAGAAAGGGCGCAGAGAGCTGGGCAGAGTTCGGAGGGTGGAGGAAACGCAGCGGGCAGCAGGCGGGTGTGGAGCCCTGGTTTAACCATCCTGGTAGCCCTGAAGCCAGGGGTGCTGATGATGCGGCGGGCTCTGGCTCTGGCTCTACACAGTATTCCTCCTCCGGGTGCCTGCATTCTCGTTGGGATTCGTGTGATTTCCAAGAAATAACACTTGTCTCTTTTCCTGCATGATGGCGTTTTTCAGCTGTCCTGAATTAACTGAAGCCTGTCTTTCCAGTATTCGCTGCTCTTTACTTTGTGTATTTTTTCCCTTTTTCATTGCCAGCATTTAAGCTGCTTTCTGCCTTCAAGATCTCAACCACTTCTTTCTAACCATTTGGGGCCAGATCTTAAAGAACCTTCAAAATAGTAATGGTCTTTGTTTCTGTTTGAAACTGTACCATGCTAGATAATTATTTTGTGTTTGGTGTCTGTGCTGTCCAGACCCCGTGTTACCACCTGTACCAACACGTGGTCCTGCGAGTTGCTTCCAAAAAGCCTGCTCAGCGTGCGTTGGTAGCCTGCCTTTGGGCAATTACTTGCCGGTTCCTTACAAGTTTGGCTTAAAGACCCCCCCCATCATTGTGAGGACAAACACATGTGTTCACAGGTGCGTGATGAAGTCAAAACCGGAGTAATGCTTTAGCAAGTGTACGTACTGTATTGTGTAGGATTTCTGTCAGTAACACCAACTTTCACTGCTGCCAAGGAGGTGGAAGAGCTGCTCTGGAATTTAAGGTGCTGGAGCTATTCCGTCTTTGGGCCAAACCAGGCAAAGACACAACAACTACAAATGCTATGCTGAAGCAGTATTCCAGCCAGTTTTCATATGTAAATAAACCCTCAGCGTCTTAACTATGTGCAAACAAAATCCATTGGGCTGCTAGGGTTGGAGCTGGGTGACATGGGGCAGGCGAGGGACGTGTCTCTGTCTGGTCCTTGGCTGTGGCAGAACTTCTGAACCAAGACCCTGGGTGGGTAATAACCGCGCGTGTAATGACACGGCTGGGCTCTGCTTGAAGTTTGTGTAAGAATATGATATTCCCCAAAGGCTTGTTGCAAAATCCTGTTAGGACGTCACATCGGTGCTAATAGAAAATGCCAGCTGCGCCTTCGGATATGAAAGCGGGCCGATGTCTGATGCCAAGTAGAAAACTGAAGTTTTCATTTAGTTTAAAACATAAAATCAACCTAGATTTGTTACTTTTTTTTAGAGGGAAAAATAATCCTTTCTCTGATAGGCGTCGACAGAAAGTAACCATAGTTCTCTCGAGTTGTACTGACTGTGACCTGTATCATCTCGCTTCGCTATTCTGAGAGCCTCCTAAGCTGGAGTACTTTAAAGATAGTCTTGGTTTAGGTTCAGATTTAATAAGCTAATTGCAATTTTTTAAAACAACACCAGACGCTAAAGTAATGCTCTGCTTTGTGCTCATAAAAATCCCCCATGATTTTGATACTTGAGATCTATATATATGAAAAAGGCAAACTCGTACAAATACATTCTAAGACACTTCTGGTTTAAATCATGAGCTTTGTATTCATTTTTTTTAGCATGTTTCCTGTAATAAAGACTAAATTGTCACTCAGGAAGTAAAACTACAACACATGGCTTTGACAATGTAATCAAACTTTATATAGCAATGTTTTTATTGTTTTCCTTTTGTTTTGCTCTTAGATGACTAATTTCTGCCTAGAAGTGACAGCAAGAGTTGCCATCTGAGAGGCCACTTGGAGCTTTATTTCTATTTTAAGCATATTTAAAGCATATGTATTCAGAAGTGTCATTATGTAAATCAGTTTTGAAAATTGAACTCCATTAAAAATTATAGTATCGTTTTCTGAGTTAATTTGAGGCTATTTTAAACTCAGAAATGAAATAAAAAACAGGTTTCCACTAGGAGTGGCACTTCTACCTCTTATGTTGTAATTGATATGATAATATGGTAATAAAATACATTGTATTTTCAATGGAGCAAAATATTTGCTGTTCTTTGATTTAGAAAATCCTCTCATACGGTGTATTACCTGCATAAGGGATGGAATGACACCGAGCAGTGCTTGGGAAACGTAGAAACAGAACCAGCTTTAGAGGACAGAAAGGCAGCTTTAGACAGGACAAAGAGAGAAGTGTGCTGTGGAGTCCAGTTTCAGTAACAAGACTTTGGCAGTGATTAAAGAAACTTGATATATATAAAAAAAAAAAAGGCCCAGCAAGAAAGTTGGGAAGTGTGTATGTTCATAGTTTAAAGAAAACTGCAAATTAAGCAGTCGTGGTTTCTGGTTTATTTATTTATTTAATACTGCACTGGTTATTAAAAGGGCTTTGAATGTAATTGTGGTGTTCTGGAATTGCTATAACATCATTGGTTTACTTAAGTAGTAGCAAGAGGAAACCAAAAAGTTTCCCACTTTGCACTGACTTGCTTCACTCACCTGCTGTTTAAAGAAAAAAAGGCTACAACTCGCCTTGGTAGAGGTCTGGCAGCTTGGGACAGATCACCCGAAGACACGGGCTTTGTAGAGCCTCACAGGACTTAGGTATGGGGCACTGCAAATGGAGGGAGCGGATGTTGTTCTTTGTAGTGACTGAAATCCAGGGGACGTCTGTTCTGCTGAGCTAACAGGAAAAATCTCAGATCTGTTACGGTTTCAGCTCAGTTTCTTTGGGCAGTGTAAGTCATCACTTCTTGCAAAGTCCTAGAACAATCCATATAAAGCTGCAATTTTAAGCACCCATCTCAAATGCCGTGTGGAATGTGCAATGCAGATACCTATCCGCAGCTCTTGAGAGCAAATGTTCCTCCGGCACTGATGTACAGCGCGATGTTTGGAACACGGCCCTTTGAAGCTGGCGTGACTTTGGGCAGTCGTGCAGGTGATGAACTTTTGGTTGTGATGGGAAGTGACTGAGGTATTGAAATGCAGCTATCTAATGCTGCCTGAGGTGCCCTGACTCCAGATGTGCAGCAGGCACCTCCAGATGTGCCTGACCTCCAGCTGCTCTTCCAGGCTGTGGGTCTGCGGTTGGTTTTGCCATACCTGTCATTTCTGTAAATCCTTTGAATACTGTAACGTGTCTAAAAGGGCGGCTAAAAGGGTCTAAAAGAAACAGCTAAAAGGTGAAATGACTCCTGGGGAGTGCTTGAAGACACGATGTGCAGAATCTGTAGAGTACCTGTTTCTGTATGTAAAGCGCTCCTCTTCCAAACAGACCTACTGTGGTAAAAAAAAATTGAGCAAAAGGTGTTATAAGTAAAAAGACTTTTTTTTTTTTTTTAACAACAAAAAAGAAACAAAATCTAAACAACAGAAAAAGGGATGTAAGCTTTGGCGAGCTCAATGCAAAGCAATAATAAATTAGGCTAAAAGTCATCTTGATGAATAATTTGAAGGCATGTAATCCAATAATAATAATAATGGTTTCAGCCTATCAGAGAGTAGAGAGCTGTCAAGTAAGATAAAATAGTTATTGAAAAGTAAATGAATTATTTGCATTGGTATTTACTTGGAAGGATGCTTGGGAGGTTCAGTGTTATAACCTCTTGGTACGGTGATGGATGAAGAAAGCACAGATGGGGAGGTTTCAAATACGTTTTCTTCTTGATCTGGGACAACTTCCTAGTTAGCTTAAGTTTTAACCAAGATGTCAATGGAACGGTCTTGTTTTATATTTATGCAAATCCTTCAGCTAGAATTTATAGGATAAACAGAAAATACAATGATTTGAATTCATCTGGGCCTTATTTTACAACTGTTTTTTCCCTTGAGAACAAAATTGATGCATATGAGAAATTAAGTATTTGATGAAAAAAAGAAAAATAGTTGGAAAATAATGTTCTCATGCATAATCTTTAAGGTACATTGTGAATCATAGCTATAGAAAGCCAGAATTAATTAGCTATTTTTGTTTTTTTTCAGTTTTAAGTTTTCTTTCCATTGAACATACCAATATTAAATAGTACTCTTGAGTGATTGGGGAAAGGGGTTCCAAATAAAATCTATTATTTCTGAATTTGCGTTCCCTACTATTTTGTTTGTCACTCGTTTCAGTTTTGGAACAGCTCTTTCATAATGGTTTTATTACAGCATTAGAAACAGCTCTTTTTAGATGAGATTTTTTTAGATGAGAGTTAGAAAGCTAGCAGCATTAGTATGGATTATTTACCTTCCTAGATAAACTTGATCTTACTGAAAAGCTCTTCCCAACCTTTATTCTATCAGGGAGAAAGAACAAGAAACACAAGAAGAGGAACATTTGATGGAAGAAAAGAAAAAGAAAAAGCAGGAAGAAAAGAAAAAGAAGGAAGGTGCTCAGAAAAAGGTTTGCTTATGTTACTGTTTTTAATGATGTATTCACACTTGTGACATACAGATAGGGCAGCCGTTATTTCTGTGAACAATTCTGACACAAGTGAGCAGTCCCATCGGCTTTTTCTGACCACAGCCTCACTCAATCTCAGCAAAAATAGTTGTGACAGTTCATTAGCGAGCCCCAAGCTGCTTACCATCCACCAGTGGTAGATTACTGCTTCCACAGCTGCATCACGTGAATGCTCCTTGTCAACGTCAATGCAAAGTTAACTGGATTAATCTAAACTAATACTGAAGGGGCTGGGGATTCCAAGGCCATTGCACATTTTCTGTGGTTTGCATTCTCTTGCCTCCCCTCCCTCCCCCCTTTTTTTTCTATGTATATGAAGTTAGTTTTAATCCTGTATGGCCTTTAGGATGTGGGTAGGAATTGCTCTCTGTCTTTTCCAGTATAAAAATTCCACATCAAATGAAAAGAAAAGTGGATAGATTTGAAACAGATTAAAAAAGATGGGTCGTCACAAAGTGTTTTGTTATTCTTTGTAAGCTAAGAGGATATGTGGATTCAAAGGGATACTGGACAAATTCATGGAAATGAATTCTCTTGAGTGTTAAAAAGGTCATGGACGTCCTGTTTGTTTCAGGACGTCTCTGGACCTCAAGTGACAGAAGGCTGGGTGGGTACGGGGGGGTCCTGTCCTAGTGCTTGCCACGTTTTTTACTGTCTTTTAGGCATCTGCTTTTGGCTGCTGTCAGACAACAATAGCCATTCTTACATTCCTGATATAAAGAGTTCAATTAACATTCTCTGATCATTAATTAGAACTAACGCCTGATTTATATAAGCATTTTCTGCAAAAAGTCAGGACTACAGCCCTACAATTATTAGGTATCCCTTTGAATATTGACAAGTAGTTGATTTTTTTTGTTCTTTTCTTTTTTCAGGCTGCTGAACAAAAAACCAAAGGTAAATTCATGTTTGTTCTTTTGTGAACCATTTGATATTTTTAAAATTTGTTTAAAAATGTGTTTGTAATTTTTATTCTTTATGTTCTCTTTTAATGAGGAGAGAATATCTTACTAGGGTAGTTCTATTCCTAAAGCTTTGTTGGAGGAGCTGACTTTTCATGTTGGGATTCTCAGCGTAATCTTTTACTTCGCTGATCTTGCTGGATAACGTATGGCACCTTTTTGACAGGAATATATGGATTAACTATCTCTGAAACATAACGTATGTCATCCTTTTCCTCTAACGTTCAGGACAGATGTAGTTTTCCATTTAGTTGCTAGTGGTTATTTAGATATTTCAAAGACAGCTAATTGCCACCAAAAAGGGTAAATCTCTCCTCCTACATGCGCGATTCAAGTCAATTTAGTGAGTAAATTCAATTCATTGAACTCGTGAGAAAGCTATTACTCCACGGCCACCATCACCAACATTTTTTTTCTTTCTCTGTGGGTTTTTTTCTTGATAAGTGAATTGAATTGATTTGCAGAATGGTCGAGGAAGCAGCAGAGATAAGCAAAGCATTCTCCTTTTTGGGCAGTGAGCTACTAGATCTGTGCCCTAGGAGAAATGGTGAAGCTGCAGCCTTAAAAAAGAAGGTGAGGAAGAGAGCCAAGGTAACGCCTCTCTTCTGCAACTGTTGGCTTTTTTATCTGGTCTGTCCTTTGGTTTGCTTGCCACCACAAGGAACTCCAGGCTGTAGAACAGTTCTGGACTTGTTAATGTGCACTCTTATTTATTGCTGCATAATTAGGTGACAGACAGGCAAGTACAGCTTCCCAGATTCCCAAGACTGGGAATTAGAGAAGAGCCAAGCCTAACATATGGGATTGACAAAACAACTTATGTTTCAAATGCTTTTTATGTATTTATATAGCAGAAATTAATTCTCACTTCAGTAATACTGAATTCAGAAAAATAGTCTTCTAACTACATGATAAAGAAACTGTGACAAGTAATTTATTGAAACTCCATCTTTTTCTTTTCAATTTTTTTCTCATGTAGAAAGTGTGAAATCAGAAAATTTGAATCTGAATTCTGTTGCATCTGCCTCATAAGATGTTATGTAGTTTGTAACAGTGGATTTTGCTTTCAGTAGAGAAGACAGCAGTAGCTAAGCCTTTCAAAATGTTAAGCACATGAAAAATTTGAAATTCAGATACATGATTGATTTCTATCTAAATGGGGTATTAGTTTCCAAAATAATATGTATTTCATTCTCTGTATCAACTCATTTCTGTGTGAAAAGTCTTCAGTTTTATAATGTATTATTATGACTTTTAATATCATAATCCAATGGCAGATGTTTTTGTTGTCAAAGGAACTATTTAAGTTCACTTTCACATGATAATACAATGGGTCTTGATTTCTGTTAATACTGAAACACAGTGCTATCTCCTTTCCTGTGTGGGATACTATTATTTCTGCCTGTTGTGATAGCTTTGTTTTTAATTGTTTGAAAATATAAAGTTTAATGTAAGTTTTTAAAAGTAACGTGATAGGAATTTAAGTTTTTCAGGTACAGTTGTGAGTTCATTTCTTTTAAATGTAGGGACTGCATTTCTCCACGAGTTCGATTTTTGTCCATTATCTTTGTCCTATGCTACAGCTATAAATGCAGTACTGCATTGAGTATTTTATTTTGATTTCAAGGTTGAATGACAAATGCTACTAGAACTAAAGGCAACACGGGGATTGTCATTGAATTTAGTTCATTTCTTTCATATGTGGGACAAAGCACTTAAATTCATTGTAAAGTGGGGATGACACTGTAAAATTGGGTGAATTGACTGCACCAGCCACTGCGTATACATGGTGTTTTAAACCAAGGGTTAAAACCAAGCTGGGATTGAGCCTTTTGCAATCCATTACCATATCCAGATTTTGGTAGGTAAGATGTAACTCAATGGAGTTGCTCACGGTATGGACGTGACTTGTTCACTGTGACCTTGCCAATAACTGAGAGCAGCCTGGATGTGCGAGGGAAGCGGTATCCTGCCTCAGAATGTGGTAACTTAAGAAAAAAAAATGCTTCATTTTATGCATGTATCGTTCAGTTCTGCACATGGGTTGCTGTGGCAATGAGAGGTACTTACACCATTTGGGCCTATTGGAGAAGAATTAAGGAAACTGTACAACCAGAGATGGGATATGGAACAATTTTTCAGTTTCTGTTTTTCAGCTGATTGGGACAACATGCTTATGCCGTTTCTTATTTGCTCTCAGCTGTATTTTTGAAGAAGGCACTTTTTGTTACTTCAGACTAGAATGGGAGAAGCCGCAGGACTTGATAAGCAGCTGAAAAGATTAGCCTTTTGGGTTGGCTTATTGTGCACTACAAACCTATGCTGTGATCAAGGTGCTTTTAACATTTTTTATTAATATTACATTTTTCATTTTTTTCCCTTGCACAATGGAAAATACTAAGATACTGTCCCATCTAATGAGCTCACATGCTTTGTATGTGTAGTTCTGACTTGTTGTAAGCTGATGCTGGCTGTTGCATGTTCAGTCTCTGGTGAGGCCTCAGGAAAGAGAAACTAGTAAGGAGGAAAGAGGTTTCCTGTGGGTGTGTGTACGTGGTGTGCTGTCAGTTAGCTATTGCTCTGAGGCCTCAAACCGAGCCGAATGTTTTCATTTGTGATGTGGAGCACAAACCCCTTCCAAAATAAACACGCATTTCCACCAATAGAGGAAAGCTATGTGGCTGCTTCTGAAGGTACTGGTGCAGGGATAGGAAGTGCTCCCTTACGCTGCTCTCGTGTCTATTTAAACAACTTAAATTATTTTTTCTGTTTAAACAAGGAACCATCTCTTTAAGTCTTCTCTACATAACAGCTTCTTAAGGTTCTAATTTTTTTTCTGCAGCTTTGTTTGCTAGAGTATTTTTTTTAGGCTGAATCTTTTATGAATATACTGTTGGCACCAATTCTAGGGAATGTGTGAAAGCAAAAAAGATTTGAAGAACTGATGAGGAGCTGAGATGGTTCGCAATTACTTGAAAACAAATTAAAGTAGTCTTCCTGTTTAGCTGGAGAGAAGTGCTGCAGAATTAGATGAAGTGGGAAATGAACATGTTCTTATTGCACGCTGTGCACTGTACTTCCATGTTACTGTTCTTTTATGTTTTTTTTTTTTTAGAACAGGACCATTGAACACAGCCTATTAGTGTTTATTTTAAATGTGTAAACTCTTGACATTTTATATGCACTTGATGGAGAAACTTTGTACATAAAGGCTTTTGTAATGAAAAGATTCAGCTGTAACTACCAGTAAGAGTTTTGCACTGTACAGTAAATAGTCCCCAGTATGGTAAATGACTGTTACTTAATAACTACAGGAGAGTTTTTATAGAGAGCTATGCTTGTGATAAATACTGTGAGGTCAAGGCATTTTGCTGCCTGCTTTTCTTCCAGCCATCTGCTGCAGATTTAGTCAGCACGCTGGTGACCAAGTCCCTGACTGCTTTGCTCCCATCCCAGCTGAATTCTATGCATTTAGTCTAAATTGAAGCTGAAGTGCTAGTATAAAATAGCTTAAGTGGTAATAATACTGTCTTACTCAAACATCTACCATGGTTATTGACAGCCAAAGTATCTATCCAATTCTCCAGCATTATCTACAGTGAAGGCTTGTGTAAAATCTGCAAATGTAGAAGTAAAAAGAATGAACTATTTACCATTTTCAGTTGAACTGAAATGGGACTCGTCACTGAATGATGATTTTAATATGCAACTTGCAGAGTCAGAAGGGTCTGTCTGCAGACTGAGAGATTACCAAGGTAGACCCTTTAATAAGTTTTATTTTGGGGGACTTAAAAGAAAGTGTTTAACAGTATGTGGTTGCTTGATAAAAAACACTTGTGGTGTCGCAGATGCTGACATATTTTCTTCAAATACTTCTTAAAGTTTGCATAGCA
The DNA here is from genome assembly GCA_013399115.1 of Anseranas semipalmata. Taxonomy (NCBI): domain Eukaryota; kingdom Metazoa; phylum Chordata; class Aves; order Anseriformes; family Anseranatidae; genus Anseranas; species Anseranas semipalmata. The sequence goes on from VXAA01000756.1 coordinate 3,250,758, forward strand.
TTTTCTATACTACAAGCAATACAGTATATTTTATCTGGAGGAACATGATCAACTGTATTACAAATAGGAATTGAAAGGGAAAAAGAGTGGATGGAAAGATCTGAGATCCTGTCCCCTGCTCTGGCATTTCTGTTTTGATGGCAAAAGTAGTGGCATACCTTTTTTCAAAGCCTGGTATTTTCATTTCAAAATCAGACATGTAGATTGTTGCATAGTTTAGAACTGATTCTTTACTTACCCTGCCCAAATGTGTTGTTTTAATGTTCTCTGCTCACATTGGTTTGGATGTGAGTTAGCTTCCTTCAACCTACACTCAATTCGGCTTATACAGAAATGCGGTTTTATGTATGTTATGTGTTATGTATGCACTTTCTGGCTGTGGTAGATGTTACTGACATTTAATGGTAGTTCCATAGGAAATAAGAAAGAGCAGGATTTTTAGAGAATCTCACCAGTATTTTTAAGTAGATTTATGAGAGTGTGTAACACAATTAGTCTTTTGTTTTGTTTTGTTTTGTTTTGTTTTTAAGCGTTGAGCTTTTCTAGTTTGTGTCATATTATTGTAGGGGCCAGCAGAGGCTTTTACACAAGATTAGGAAATGTGTTTCAACCTACAAATCAGGTATGATGTACAACAGACTTAAAACTTCTGATTCATTTGAGTATTTATAGCTTATACTTGAAAATCTGCCTCTGCCCTCTTGTTAGTTAAGTGCTGTGTTTGTACTGAACACTTTTAACGGTGTCACATAAATCATCATTGCAGAAGGAAGGGGAGCACTGTAATAAGTTCTTCAATTAGATCGTAATATGCGGTCATTTGATAACCTAATGATAACCCATTGCCATACGTTAAGGCTTTATAACATAAATATGTTTTCTTTTTGATAAATGTTATCATTGTGTTGTTTTGCTATTGTAAGAATCTTTAAACAAACATGGGTTTGTTTTCACAGCTGACTGAGATAGCACTTTTCAGATAGAGAAGTAATTACAGTTTTGCCATCTACAAAGAATAGAATGTGAGGATAATTTGCAGAGTCCTTGCCATAACATTGGTTCAGAAGAGTAGAAAATGCTATAAAGGTGGGAGAGTGCATTAGGACGAGAAAGGTGCATATAGAAGAAGACAAAGCAAAAATAATGACCTGTGAGGCTTGAAGTTAACTAGTAGAGAAAAAACTTTGGTTTCTTGTTTCACGTGGGATGGCTGTGACAAGCCATCTTGAGTTTCTGGTGGTGATAGTTCAGTGATATTTTATATGCTTTTTGCTCACAAGAATCTTAGTTCCACCCTGCCATTATGAAGTGAAGGACAAAAATTTAGGGTAGTAAGTGTATAGATAATCTTTACTACAAACTCCTTTTTGTTTTGTGAGCACTTTTTGCGTTGGTCTTGCTGGTTTTCTAGTCACAGGTGTCCAACTGGAGACTAATTGGGGCATTGAGCATTGGTGACTGTTTGCAGGAGAGAATGTCAAGGCTTGATACCCTGAGCCCTGCAGTCAAGGACTGACAGTTCTGGAGGTTTAGGTCTGCTATAGCTCTTGTGAAGCTATAGACTCTTCAGCATTCAAATAAACACCGTTTTCAGACAATGAAGCACCAAAACAAGTAGTACATTTTTTTTTGGCAAAAAATATTTCTCTCTTAAAAAAAGAAAACAAACACAAAACTCCAGGGTTATTTGAAAATAAAACAGAAACAATACTATTCCTAATGTGCTCCTGTCCTGAGCAGGATTTACAGGACAGCTGACCCCTGAAGAAGTGAAGAGTGCCTCAGCTTCTTTGCACAGAGTTTCTTCTTTTCCTTACAGCTCAAGTAAGCACCTCCAATCCCACCCAGTGGTTACCTTGCAAGGCTTTTCAGGTTCCTCAGCTGGGCATAGGAAAGTGGGTAAGAGCTCAAGTCAGAGGTCCTTGATAGTGTTAGTACTCTTCAGAGACAGTGTTTATACTCCTTAGTAATAGTCTGCTGTAGTTTTCCCATCATGAAAATTTAGGCATGTGCTTTTATTATAAATATAGACAGGATATTTCTCTACTCTTCTATGTGACTTGCCTTTTCTCAGTTTCCTCAATTAGAAGATATGGGATTACCAGATTTAGGATGGTAACAGCCCAACCTGTACATATTTATTTTTAAAACAGGGTGAAAATGGGAGCTTTCAAACAGTAGACACAACTGAAAGTATTTTTCAAATGCTCTAAACGTTGTACTGTTTGAAGGCAGTAAGACTACATGCTTTCATCAGATTTCTCTTTACGATGTCCATTGTCTAATAAATTCCAAGTCTGGACATTATCTCTACAAGAGTACTCTGTGAAGAGACTAAGAACAAATTAGGTAACGCCAGTTTGGCTTTTCTCATCTAGATCTAATTCTCTGGGTGCCCCTTGGTGTTAATGCCTCTCAGATAAATCCCTGGCTTGCTTTTTGAAAAACACAACAACTGCCAATACAGTTGTTGATAACTGTATATTCTAGAATATAAATTTTAGCACAGCTACACAATGATAATAGTGGTTGTTATGATCAAACTGCATGCTGTTTTATGGTTATTTATCTGCCCACAGTGTGTACTTCCATACTCGGCGATAGACCTCTTTTTCAGTAATGGGCATTGCCTAATGTAGTGCATTTAAACACGTGGACTGTGAAACGGTCAAACTGTTGCACTTTCTGGCGTCACAACAGTTTCGACAATAGCATGCATTCTGCTCTTTAATCAGTCTGCTTATCAAATAACTATTTACCAATTATAAATAGAATGTTGTATGATATTTCTTGTCCACCAGAGCATATATGCCCTAGTACTAGAGAGCATATGCATTTTCTGTTTTTAACATACCATCACTATGCTCTGTATTTGCTGAGAAGATGGACCGGGAACACCCTGCAGCTCTTAGTTTTCTTACCCACTCTGCAGAGTCTGGGATTGGTTTTCTTGCAAGTGGCATTATGGCACTGCTTACCTATTTTATCCGTTTGGTTCTCTTTTACCTTCTGAACTAAGGTCTGTCATTAGCTTTTAGCCTTATTTTAAAGATACACGTATATGAAGGCAGTTTCTTATCTGCCTTGAGGACTATCTCATTTAGGTCGCTCTTTCATGGGAAACACTCTCTGCTGCTGTGATGTCTTCTCCATGAAAACCTATCTGCTTTCTTTTACCTGGAACATGATGGCTACTTTCTATTGATAGATTATCATGTTACTACCTGCAGGAGGCTTGTATCCCATATAAATATAGTATCTGTAAGATCTGCAAACCATAAGCTTGAAGAGAGCTTCATCAGGCGAGAGAAAATGCATTGGCTCAGGTTGGTGTACAGGATGCTGGACTGTTTTGAGGTGTATGCCAGCTTTCCAACATTTCTTGACCCATTCCTTCGGAAGGATAAAACCAACTTTATATTGTGACACTAGTGCACATTCTTGAGGTAGTTATTCTACAGATACTGGAGAGGGTTATTTTGGGAAAATGAAGGAAATGAAAAAGTGTTTTGATTCTCTTACACTGTGTGGAGCCTCTGGCTTGAGGGACCTTGTGTTCGCCTGTTGACTATCTGGTGTTGACATTCCTCTACTCTGAGAATCCGGTCTGCCTCCTGACTTCCTTGTGTTTTGCTAGATTATTTTAATGCTTTTCCTGAGTTGTTAAAGATGGTAGCCCATACTTTCCAAATTCTGAAGGACTACTTAAAATGTCTGTTCAACCAGCTCACGCTCTGGTAAGTGCTCTGAAGCATTCTGGTCGTGTTTGCGTTGTGCATCTGCTCATTCAGGTTATTCTTGAACTGATTAAGGCAGTGCAATGTGCATTAGCTTCCTAAAGGTGGTTACTCATGCAGTTGATTGTAGGTCCAAGATCACCAGGAGAGGAGGTAATGTTCTTTTTAAGCATCCTGCCCTAGCTTTTGTGGCATGGCAGCAGTGGCTCACAACAAGCAGTCTTGTGGGACCTGTGTTTAACAGCAACACCAAATGCTTTTGGCACTCCTCAGCTGCCCTGAGCATGTCAGCAGCTATTACTGTTTGCCCAAGGGGAACAGCTGAACTTGAGGTATGGTTCAAGCTCTTGATTGCCTCTTCCCTTGTTGGCAGTAGTAATTCTCCTCTGTCACATCATAGAGCTTCCTGAAGATCCATCCTTCCGTTTTCAGGATGCCCTTAACACTTCTGACATAACGTAGGATTTGGCTGCTTTTGCTGTCTTTTTTTTTTGCAGCAGTCTTTGTGGAGCCAGACCTTTGGCCTCTCCAAGGCTGTGCAGGCTCTCACGGACTCGTGTTTTGAAGCGTACAGGTTACTAACCTCCAGAATCAACAAGTCCTCAACTCCATTAAAAACTCAGAATGCCACACTGAAGTTTTAGGCTTGTAGGACTAGATATAGCCCTTTAGACGGTCAGGAAGGGATTGTCTTATCCATGTCCACACTGTCAGACAGGCCCAACAGATGTTCTTGAAAGACATCTTGTTTATTGTTGGGAAGTAGTCTCGTACTCGGCCTGAACAGCCTTTACTGTAATTTAAGCCCCTTCTTGCCTGATTGCCCGGTAGATGGAGAGAAGGCCTTTCCCTTCCCTCTGCAGCAGCCTTTGGTGTATCCTCTTTTTTTCCTTAACAGCTTGTTCAGCCTTTCTTCCTGCTAGTGTTTTCAAACCATTTTTCGAACCATAATCATTTATGTCTCTCTCCTCTAGAAATCCTTCCACTTACTCTAGAATTATTTTTAAATGCAATATCTGTAATTGGAGGATTATTAAATAATGTTTGAGTTAACCTATATAACTATAATTTTACTACTGCTGTTTACAAGGAAAATCTGAAGTTGTTTTATGCCTTTCAAGCTGAGTCCAGTGTACAGCTCTGTAATCTGAACTGTTTCATAGCAGTGCTGCTGCTGATTCTTCTAGTTCAGTTATCTGAACTCAGCTTGCATTAGGGAGCTCCTAGATTTCAGATGGCCTGTTCTCTAATTCTGTAAGCATCTTAAATTCATAATGTGGAGTTTCTTCTTCCAGCTCTCCTTTCCCCCTTTCTCTTTTTTGTTCTCTGTTTTCTCTCTGCAGGAAGACCTCTGAAGTAGACATTTAAATATATGATTTGCTTTAATTCCACAACAGTTTCCATGGCAGTTGTTTAGGCCTGATTGACAAAAGATGAGAAGACTTCCTGATGGTGCTGTAGGTGGTGGGCTGACGCACCCCTATTCCAGTTCTTTTCTCATGCACGTACGAGGGAGGCCCTTCTCTTCCCTTCTGTCTGTCTGGCATCGGAGTAGTGGCTCTCTCCTCAACAGGAGGAAGTCTTCTGAACAAAGCAGGAAGAAAGTAGTATATTCAATGCTACGTTTCTGACATAGGCTCCGTCATAATTCATACCTTGCTATCTGCCATCTTCCAAGAGTCATGATTTAATTTTTTTTCTTTGTTGTATAGTTATTTCTAATCTTGTTCAGTAGTCATTGTGGGAAATCAAATCACAGGTCTTCATCAGTTGCCTCAACTGTTTAGCTCAGATGTACGTTCTTCCTTCCCAGAAAAGATAAACCAGACCGGGGGCCATGTTCTTCACCTTTTTTCTCCCTTGCCAAACAGCAAGCCCCGGGACCTGTGTCTCTGCCTCACCTTTCCTCCAGTGTACGTTTCAGAAACCTGTGTTGCCTTGGCAGTACCACGTACTGTTTGCTCTACAGCTTCCCTGTAGCTCTGCCCAATACCTCTCTTTGTGAGAGTTCCCCTATATTGTACAGTAAAGATCCTAAGTTACTTTCTTACATATAAGATAAAGTATTCTATCTCTCTCTTGATAGAATTAATTAAAAGCCGTATTTACATCAGGAGAAATGCATGAACATTTGGTTCATAGCTTTCTGTACATTGACATTTATTTTATGAAGTGTTAGGATAACTAAGATGATGCCATGAGAATATATAGTATTTTTCCAGTTTGGTCCTTGAATACGAAAATACATTTCTGAATAAGAAGCCTTTGTGATTTGGTGCCTCATTAAGGCTGCAAAGACTTTAAAAAAAAATCTAAATCTAACTTAAAATTTCTGGATAGCAAATCAGATACATAATAACAATGAAAACTTAAATCCGTAATCTCATTTTACTGATACCTGGGATCTAGGCAGTATGTTATTCAAGGTTACAACGTTCCAATCCATTAAATGGTCACTGCATTACTGCACCCGTGCTTTGCCCATTTGTTTTTATGGCTGTTTTTTTAATTGCACTTCAGAACATGTTTTAAAATACCACATTTTGACAGTATTCTTTTTGCGGCAGCGTTGACTTCCCTCTGGGTGTTGAGCAGAACCTGAACCGAACCTGCTCTGGGGGCCATACGGGGCTGGCATCGCTGTCACCCGGGGGTGGCAGATACGGCAACACCGTGTGCTCCCCCTGCTGTCGCAGCTGCCTTCTCACGCGTCGGAGTGGGAGTACTTAAATGGCGCTTGGTAATTCTGACCTGAAGTGTCTTGGTGAGTCTTTAATACGAGCTAAGGATGAAGTCAGGGTCATCCAGCATGAATGCCAGCAGCTGGCAATTACAGCCTGCCCCTTACTGACACTGGGCGATGGAGGCATCTTAGATTTGTCTCCCAGCTGACCGTCCGACTCTAACGTGCAAGAAACAGCATATTAAAAAACAAAGTTAGTATAATGTTAGGTAGCTCTGTAAAGCCATTGAAGAGCTGTTACTTTTGTGGCCTGCCTAGACAGCTGTGGTATTTTCCTCTTTCTCTGCACTTGGACTTACTGCAAAATGTTTTCAGCAGAAATAAAACTTTCTGGAAGCTGGACACAATCTTCGAAGGCTTGGAAAATGATCAAAAGTTATCAAAGATTATCAAAATTATCAAAGTGTGTGTGAGGAAAGAAAATGTTAGGATTTCACATGCTAAACCAAGCAGTATTTCACAGGTGAACAGTCCTTTCAGTGCTGGTGTGATTTCCTTTGGATAAGTCTAAGTACATCTATATGAAATGAATGTGTGCAACGTATGTGGTATAATTACATGTTCCTTCCTTGTAAGGGGAAGACGTGTGTCTAAAATAAACTGAGCAGAATTTTTGAATTAAAACAAAGTAATAATATTAAGTTATTATTAGTAATCTTTATTAAAACATCTTTAATTTCTTTTAACATTCATGTAATAGAATCTGATTTACTGGGAGTGGCATTTAATTAATTTAATTCAATTTAGAGAGTTAACTCTATTACATATTAGTACAGAAAATTACCTCTGAACAGTCATTTCTCACTGGTGACACGCAATAAGTTAATTTAGCTCGGAGTTCGTTTGGGCGCGTTGTGAGTTCGTTCCGAAAGTTGCTATGGTGACCGGCTGATCAGCCGGCCTGTCATCCCACACAACACACACGGTGACACCGCTGCTGCTGGTCCTGAACGCTGACACACGGGTCGTCACCGCTCCCCGCTCCTTCTCTTCGTGGTCTCGTTAGGGAACTTGGTCGCTGAGATCTTGAGAGATGCCAAGGCTGCATCGCAAGGAGCAGTGAAAAGCTTCCTGAGGAGTGCTCGGCCATTGAGGGACCCGCTGCGGCTGCCGCGCTCTCACAAAAGAGGTTTTCTGTCAGCCTGTGCTCAACAAATTGAGCCAAGCTTTTTTTGGCTTCATCTTAGCTGCTGTGAAATGAGTGCGGAATCCCGGTCAGAATTCAGTTTGCTTTTACTTAAGGCATTTTCGTGAAGGTTTGAAAAGAAGGAGGTCTGAAAACGGCTGGAACTACTTTCTTTGCGTTTCTGAATAATTTAAATCCTGGTTTTCATACATGGCATTAATGCACGATGGCCCTGGAGACATAAAAAATCTGTTCAGTTTAAGCTGCATTAATGAAGAGTTTGCTTCAGATTCTGTGTCAGCCTCGGCTTCACTATAGGGTAGGTGAACTCTGTGCAAAACAAAAAACTTCCAGCGAAGAGGCTGTCTTTGGGAAACTCACTCAGGAAAAAACTAGCTGCATATTTGAAATCATGTTTAGATTTAAAAGGGAGGTATCAAAAGACCTGAAATACAAATTTTATGTTCACCGTATCTTTTTCATCTAGATCGGTATGATAGAAATCAGAATTAAGCAGTGTTGTTTGTTTTTTCTGTAGAGCATGACTTTAATTGGGTTTATCTGAGTAAGAAATCATTCGGGGGGGGGGTCCAAATTTTTTGGAAAGCCACAAGAATGACATTTCCACAGGACCACTTGTGTTTCCAGTATTAGGAACTGCATCCAGAATAGCATGTGGAACCTCAAACATTTTTCTAGAAACAAAATCTGTGAAATTTTGAAAAGTACGGTCTCCTACTGTATCCCCATCTTCCTTGTTTTTAAGAATCTAGTTCCTCAAAGCATTCATTCTCGAAATAATTTTGTTAATTATAAGTGAATATTTTTTCATTTCGTCCTTTCTTCAGTTAGCCCCGTAAGGATTCAGATGTGGAAATCTAAGGCTGAAATATTTCCATTTTAGCTTCATTACGTTGCTACATGCGCAGTTTCCCCGGGTGAAGCTACCTTAGGCCTGCTGAGGCGAGGGGAGGCTGCTCCCCGCTGAGCTCGGGGGCCCTCCTGCAGCTCGGTGCTGCCTGATTTAAGCGATAGCTCAGATATCCCCATGCTATCTTTATGACTGTAGTATAAGCGCTTCTAAGCCTTCTCTTGTGATAGAATGTGAACTTCAAGCATTATGCCAAACTTGCAGAGTCTTTTTACTGGTTTATTTAAAACATTGTTCTTGCCCACAAAATTGTTACTATTTTAGTATTGCACTTAAAATATTTATTTGGTACCATAAATGTACACGGCAGTAGAGCCAAGGCTTTGTGTTTACACAGGGCTGTAGTCAATTTGACATGTATGCATAGTGCCATGATTTCAGCAACACAGCCAATGTCAATAAAAATTATACTTCATCTTATGATCATGTAGAGCACGTTACCTTCACCAGCAGACCTGACGTCAGCAAGCAGTCGATCACTGTGCTTGCAGAAATGTCTAAAAGGAGCTAAATGCCAATGCAATTGTTCCTCCTGCCTCCACCCCCTAAAACATAAAGTAATGTGCGAACAAAAATGTGTGCATACGTATAGTGAATCTGATGGGGCTAGGCTGTGTTAGACCCCGAATGGGTTTGTGTGTGCGTGCGTTATAGGACTAGGGCCTCTCTAGTGTATTGATCTGCAGCATGCGTGCATGCTGTCTTCATACCCAGTAGGTCTGATGTGTCCTGGTGCATGAGGTAAGGAATTGATCCATAAACACAGACTGGCAATTTCCAGACCCTCAGAAAATTAGCCAGAGCCCTTGCCTTCTTTCCCGCTCAAATTTCAAATTGGAAAAGCAGTTTGTATCTGACATAACATGAATTCTTAGTATTTCTAGTTTTCCCCGAGCCTGGCTGGGATACCAGCACTGACTGCACTCTGGGACACCCTAAAACACCAGGCACATCTGCCTTGCATGCACAGACCGTTGGTGCAACACGTGTTCTAGGTGCGATGTCATCTCTGTACGTCCATTCAGCATGTGTGCTGCATACCGCAGCTGAATGTATTTCTGTAGAAGCAATCCAAGATGGAAATGGTGGGTATATGATGTATCTCTTTACAGTATTCAACCGCTTATTTGTTTGGAACTGGCAGAATTTGTGTTCTGATTCACTGTCTTCTCTTCAGCCCCAACGTGAAGAGCTGCCTGCAGGGTCTCCACAACCCCAGCAGCCGTACGGGGTGAGCTCCGACCTCCGGACTCTGAACGTATTCTGCTACAAAAGGGCTGATGCTAACAGTCTTTTTGACATGATATAGGCACTAGTCACGTCCAAAGACATGGATCTGTTCATAAGATTTTTGCCTCTGCCTGCTTAGTTATAAAGACTACATGTAAACCTGTAATCTGGTGATCCACCAGATTGCCCTGCTTTCTGTGTGGTTTTAAACAAGTCTCAAGCCTCGTTCATGTGAACTGTAACCTGTAGATGTATCACTGTTCAAGGTGCAGATGAAATTTTAGGCTCTTGTTGTATTCAGTAAACTGATCAATGCTGAGATTATTCTAATCATTAATTACATATGAACGTACCTATTACTGTGGGTTTTCACATTCATCTGTTTGTACAAATGATTTAACCATGAGCAGATTTTTACTGTAAAGAATATTTACTATTCAGTCTGGAAGTGGATTTTATCGAATGAAGGAAAAAGAATGGTGCCAGTTTGATGCCTTAGCACCATTTGTAAATTTGCTTTTAAAAAATCCTTTAAATATGAAAACTGTGTGTAAAACGTTGTCTAATAAGATTAAATGCACACAGTCAGCTTAAAATTAAAGGATTCAGTTCCTGGTTCTGCCCAGAATTCTTATGTGGCTCTGTATGAAGTTATTTAATCTGTTATTGTGCTTGGATTTTCCCACCAGCACTTGCAGCGATGATAGCGTTAGCATTGTATAATTTAGCTGTAAGCTGTTTCCTGTCTCTGGCTCTCTCATTGTGCAGTTACTGCTGGGGTTGCATTGCCTGGAGCAACACTTAGGAAGGGTTTGGAGGGCAAGAGCAGAGGTGAGAGGGGCCTTGTATCAGGTCATCCTGTTGGTGATCCACAGCTTCACGTGTGTTTTCCTGGTGGGTCTTCTTAAAATCAGTGGGGTGGGATTTAGATGTTTTAAAATACTTTGAGAAAGGATACAAGACGTGAATTCTCTACCTATTAAGAGGGCTGAACTTGTTTTATATGAAAACCTCATATCAGAAACCTGAGAAAACTCTGCAGATGCTTCTAAGCTCTAGCTGAGCAATCCTTCTCATTCAGAGCTGTCCCCTCGCTCTGTTGCTGAGTAATAGTTTCTTGCACAAGCTAATTAATCTCAGCAATGACTCTTAGCTCTCCTCTGTCCCTTTCAGGCATTTATTAATGTTATTAACATGAGTGATTAAAAACTTTCAATAGGTTTATTATTTTCCTTTTTTTTAGTAGATGAGTTGGCTTTCTAATGTCAGTGTGTTGTTTAGGGAGAAGAGTCTACCTGGTCTTGTCCTGCTCTTGAGGTGGGAATTGAGTTTCCAGGAGTCTGAATTCCAAGTTAATGTATGATGACATGTTGGACGAAATATGCCTGTGCTGAGATGTCAGAGGCTTACTCTTCGGGACAAATGGTAGCCTGGGGACCAGCTTCTAGCAAGATGTATTTTATTTATTTATTTATTTATTTATTTATTTGTCTTTGCTTCACAATGGGTGCATATTTGATAAAATCTGAGAGCAGAGAGATGTATATGATTAACACTGGAATTTCAGTTACATGAATTCATAAATACTGCTTAACATCATCTGTAAATGGGAGAACTATCGCTTGAAAGAAACCAGACAAATTGTTAAGCCTTGAAAGTTACCATCTGTTATCAGTTCACATCCTGAAGGAATGTAGCTGTGATAATTTAACTGTTCCATTACCCAGAATTTTGATTCATGACTTGGACTTTTAAATTTGAGGCCTGATGTATATGATCCAATTTCCATTCATCAACTAGGCCATGGTAAACCATGTGTGTGCACTCACAGCCTACAATAAACATTAGAGGGTTTGACTTGCAGTGAAAGCATCATATTTGCTTTGGATTATCAATCTATTGTTGATGACAGCCTATCAACCTAATTAGCTGTACCATTTTTAATGGCACAGCTAATTAATTGTGAATTTAAAATTAAAATTATAATCAGTGCTAACATGGAGGAGAGCAGTGAGGAAAATCTTGGAAGCTGTTAAAAGTATAAGTATTCTTCATGAGACTGCAGCATGTGAAACCGAACCAGAATGATGTAGCATGGTTGAAGAAAACTTTTAAAAATGCATATTGCATCACAAAAAAACAGGTTTTGTATCTTTCTCTCAAGAGAAGTATTTGGCACTCTCGTTGCTGACTGATATGAAAGAAAAATGTGTAGATGCTGTTTAAGAAAGGGAAACAAAATCTAGTATCTGAGTGCAGAAGTATGCAAGGATGTATGTTTTTTATTAGGAGCTTCTCCAATCCATAATAGAAAAGTTAAATCTGTGAACACAGGATCATATCAGTAGGGTAGGGATAGGACTCAATGTTGCTGCAGAGAAGTTCTGCAGCTGGGTGGACTGTGATGGGCTTACAAAGAGAAGGCAAACCTGGTTGTGGTTGAGTGGAGGGATGAAAGGCAATTTGGTAATGATACAGTTTGAAGTTAATCAACAACAAAACAAATTGGATCTGGACAGGTGGAGTTGAAGAATAAAGAATGCATCTTAAACTTATTTAAAAACTAGCGGAAGCTGAAGACAATGCTGTGATTATCAACCTGAGCGAAAAGGATTTCTTTGTCCTGACCAAGGAAAGTGGGAGAACTGGATTTGGAGCTCCATTTTACCTGTGGGATTGTAGAAGATAAGGCTAGGAAGGTTCCTGAGAGGTCATCTGTTCCATCCTCTTGTCCTGAGACAAGATCACCAAACCTGTAGCCTGTCTGCAGATAATCCTTAATCATTGTTATTGTTAGAAATGTAAATCTTAATCTTCGTGGCTGCTATTTAAACCCCGCAAGTCTTGTCCTATTCGCTGTGGGATGGAGCACATTATTTCCTCCTCTTCCTTTGTATTTTATTCTGTTCTAGAGTCTTCTAGACTGAAGTACTACTTTGCCTTCTGTGTGCCCTGGTAGTTCATGGTTCCAGCTCCTGCTTCCTTCGTGCTCCTTCCAGGTGGTCAGGCTCTTTGTTGAAGAGAGATGGTCAACCATGGGTACTGGCAGTGCTTTAGTGAAGGCTTTAAGATGCCAGATGGTTATAGAAGGGTTACTTTGAGCCTCACAGCTAGTTATTAGTTCCATTACAACGCTTGTTTTCTTACAAGCCTGACCTTTTAACTTTGGTTTGGTTTGTGATCTGCTAAAACATTGCATCTTTTTCTGCAAAACTGCTGTGGGGTCAGTTGTTTGCTGTTCTGCATTTCGTTCTTCCTGCCTAATAAGGTGGCTTTCCTTACTGAATTGCAGCCACTTTCTTTCACAGCACTTCTCCAGTTTATCATTAGTTTCTCATCAGTTTATCAGAGTTCTGATCCTATCCTGCAGCAATCTCATCATCCCCGTATTGTTTCTCCCTAGCTTGGGGTCACTGGCAGATTTAATAGGGATATTCTCTAGTCCATCATGCAGTTGGTAATGAAAATATTGAACAGCATAGGCTCAGGTCAAGTCCCTGTGGAATCTATTCTGAAATATGCTTTTGTTTTGACAGCGAACCATTGATTCTCCCAGAGAATAGTTCAACCAATTTTACATTTAGCTCACATTTCCCTAATTTGCTTATGACAATATCATGTAATAATTTCCTGTCAGAAACCGTTATGAAGTTAAGATGTACAGAGGGAGTTGTGGTTGATGGTGGGACACCAGAAGGAAATGTGAGAAGCAGGCAGAGTTTGTCTGACCTGGGGCAGGTGATGGGGTCTGAGTGGAGAGGAGATGGGTTGTCACGGTAGGAGCTGTGGTTCGGCTGGCTTTGTGGATGTGCTGTTCTGGAGTTAAAATGGAGGGAGGTGGTGGATGAAGTCCTGAGAATTTCCCATTTTCAGACTTTTGCATAAAGCCAACAGTTAAGAAGGTAACACCTGTAATTAAATGAATTAGGAAGAAAAGCAGAAGATGAGAAAAAGATGATAGAAGCCAACAAGAGACAGATTCAAGGCCTTGCTATGTGAAAGGTTTCTGTTAAATAGATGCATTAAGACACCACGTCCTAGCCAAGGAAGTGCCATTAGAAACCTCAGAAGCTCTTACAGCTCAGTTCACAGAGATGGAGGTTAGGTTGGGAGGTGCTGGGGAGAGGGGCAGAGTTTCTGAAGACCAGTGAGGGACACAATGGGCTTATTAAGACCAGCTTGAAACGTGTGCTGTTAGGAGGGCCCTAAGATGCGGGGAGAAAAGACCAAGAAGGGTAAGAGAGGAAACGTGCAGACTCATGGCTTTAGAGACACTTTATGTACGACTATGGAAAAATACTTTAATAAACAAATTGTTCTGAGTATGTTTTTGGTTTCCCAAGGAAATGAGGCTTATGAGATTGGGTTGTGTTCCTGTCTAGGTCTCCCCACTTAGCTTTAGACATTTCTGGCGAATTCTGACCAAATTTGGTAGGAGATCCATGGAGGTACAGAGGCACAAATGTCACTGAGATGTGCAGCTGGGTGCAGGACGGAGGCTTAATTAGTGCCATTACTTCACTTTCCTATGCATCTGCTGAGGTCTTAAGGAAAGTCCGTAACGTGAGTTTAATGGTTATCCTGGTTAGTCTGCCAGCTGGCCGGTCAGCCGGCAGGAAGCTTTTCAACAAGCCACAGTACTGTTAATACCAATGTATGTTTAAGAAAAGAATGTTTAGTTCTTCAAAAATTGTGAAATACAACCAAATGGAATACGCTTTCCAGCTTACTTTAATATTTATATGGTTCTAGCAGAGCCAGCTCTGAAGATTAAAATAAAACCTTTAATTTATAAGAAGTAATGTGGAAGTCTTACTCTTGGGAAGATGATTTGCGACTGACTTGTCACTGTGGGCCCTATAAGTTATTATGATTTCCTCATAAAATATTGATTTCCCACAGATGGTTGTAAAATCTTTCTGGATGACATATTTTCAAAGGAGGTTTTCCAGCATCAAAATTAGGAATTAATTTTTGACTGAATTGAAATCCACTGAATAGATAACAAATACATTTCAACGTTTAATATATATATCAATTTATGGTGGGTAGTTATCTGCTATCTTCACGCAATGATCATATGTCTGAATATAGTTTTAGAATAAATTATGCTCATATCTTGATGAAGCCTGTGAAATGTGTTCAGAGGAACGGATCAGACTGCAAAAAATCGGAGCTGCAGAGTGGCTTTTGAATTGATCCTAGCACAGATACCTTCTCATGCAAACCTGGGAGCATTTATTTAAGGTTGGAGAGCTCCATCAGCCAATGAACGCAACGGTTGGTAAACATGATGTAAGAACCACTGCATAACGAGCAAGAAGGTGCTCACCTGTAGCAGTTTCCTGAATAAAATGTCAGTCTTCTGTAGAATCAATTTCAAAGAAAACTGTTTTTTCTCCTGTCATTGCAAAAAAACTTTTCAATGTGATTTGGGGATGGATGGATGGATGGATGGATGTGTATTCAGAGCTTTGATTTCTCTGTCTATTCCAGAATTCTAAGCTCTGGCTGTTTAAATAAAGTGTGCAACGTATAACAATGACATTAGTAACTTCACAGTAGTTTTATACACTTGCATTTAGCTAATATATAAGCCCTGGCAGACATTACAGAACTAAAGCTGCTTTCTGGAGGCACAAGGCTGAGATGGGCTAAATGACCACATTGTATACGTCCCTCGTCCTAAAGCAGAGGGAAGACTGGATCGGGGATGAGGAGTTAGATAGTACTGCTCTCCATGGAGCTTCCTTGGATATCCTACCACTAAATTACACGTGGCCGAGTTACTGAAGGCAATAGAAAAATCCTAACGGTTGAGGCCGATGTTTTCTATGAATGCTACGGCTGCCTGTTAATTCCTGTTCTGAATCTGAATTTCCTGGCCAAAAAAATGGAATTCTGTAGAGCAGGTCTATGTTGGTAGATGTGAGAGAAATCTGTAGAGCTTGTTGGGAAAGGTAGGTTGTGGTCAGAGGTCTGAGCAGTGGGATGTTGAAAGAGTGAGGAGGGAGGCACAAAACACTGCAAAACTCGAGCGAAGGAAGGGGGGAGGAAAGCAGGAGACGATGCACTGTGGTCAGCTGGGAGATGAAATGGAGGGGAGGACTAAAATTAAATGAGGAAAAGACTTTGTTCTTAGTGTTTCTTAAATGATATGTTCAGGAATTAGTACAAAATTGAAATGTTTCTTTAAGTTCTAGGGCTTTAGTAAGGCATTTATTTTTACTCTTACCCTGGTTGTAGGCTTTGTTGTCAAACAGCAGCTTCTGGTTACCTTTAAAGCCATTTTGTGAATTCTACAATTTCTTTTGGCATTAGACTGTAACTGTTCTGCAGTTTGTCTTGTCTTTTTTCCCCAGAAATTTATTTGCTGGGGGAAGAGAAGAGCAAGATAGAAAAGTACCCACTTTTGTATAGAAACATTAAGAAGTATTGGGTTTTTATGCAATAGTTTTCTGAAATACCTTTACTTCTGCCAGTAGATGTCACTGTGGATAGAAAATGCCAGTGCTAGTAGACAAAGGAGGTAATTTGCTAAATGAAAATTCATCCTTTGAAAGTAGATCGGGGGGCAACATTTCTTTCTTAAAAAAAAAAAAAAACTTTTTTCAGCATATACAAGTGGATTTCTTACCAATCAAACGTCTGTTTTTTGCCCCCTACAATCCTGTATTTTTGTTTGCCCTCACCCGAGTTGGGTAAGTTCCTGTCTTTCTGCCTGACTTCAGAGGGTGCTGTGCCTGAGCGTGCTGGTGGTCACCTTTATTTTCAAGCATCTCCCGTTTCGAGGTCGCTTTGAGCAGCAGTTCTCGTTACAGTGTCTGTGCGAGGGGAATTGGACATGGAGGAAGTGGCTTCATTAAGGTTGATTTGGAGGGGGGAGCAAGATGAGAAAAAAAATTGCCCATGTGATTGGCTGGGAGAATAGCTCTGAATTATGGGATCCATCTGTTTCCTGTAATGAATTCATAAACCCATCAAACAATGACCTGAACGAATTGCTGAAGGAAAAAAATAATACACTGGCATGATATGTTTAACGCAGTGAGGCATTGGCATTGTATAATCAAAAATTCTTCTCACATACAGCACTTTGTAATGGAGCTGCTGTGTTTAATAGAAGCTGTAAATAAATCCTGTCACAGTAGCAGCCAAGAATGCATTTCTGGCTTTAACTGTTTCTCTTCTGGAATGTCTGCTCCTTAAAGGCTTTAGAAATGCAAGTTTTATAGAGCTGGAGTGTGGGATTCTGAAATACAGAGAAATGTTAATGAGGTGAATGAAAAGAAAAAGCTGCCATAAATCAGTATTATGTGGCTTAACCAGTTTCTTTCATTTATGCGTGTTCTTTCCTTATGTCATAGAAATGTACTTAAAAGCTATTGTTGTAATTGAAATCTGTTAGACTGATCCTATTCATTATATTAATAAAATCCACCTACAATTGCACATAACACTTTTTTATGCAGTTGGGATTCCCGAGATTGTAATCATCAAAAAGCATATGGAGTAATTATTGGATTTGTTTGGGTAAAATTGGATTAAGAAGTTTAGATACCGTTAAGTACTGATAATTATTACAAGCAAGCTCATTGTTTAGTATATGTATAGCTCTCAGAATGTAGAATAAGCAGATACCCATCGCAAACACTGTAAGCGCAAGCAATATCGAGGCTTTTATGCCTTTAATTGTATTTTTGCAAGATTCTTTCTACTTAAATGTTTTTGCTTTAGCTCTTTAATCATGTGCTTCTAATGGTTATGAAAATCACTTTGTATTAAATCCTTTTCCCCATATATTTTAAAGAACATTTTTAGCCTTCAAACAAATTTAGCCATAAAGGCAGCCTTTTAATTCCCGGATCTCGAGCAGCTGCCCACATAACATTAGCCGTGACAGCGTATTACTTTCAGGTGAAAGGGTAGACAGGCTGCTCCTTCAGGGACTGGCAAGGTCTCTCCCTAGATTGGCAGCCTGGCCCTTGGGGCTGATTAAACGTATAGCGCACAGAGCATCAGTGTTCGCGGCAGCCCTGCCGCCCACAGGCGCTGCCGGGCTCTGTGCTAAAGGTTGCTGTCTGCTGTGCCTTGCGCCCGCAGCTCGCTCGAGTGTTGCGGCTTTGTACGTTGTGTGTTCTGCAGAGGGTAGCCATCGTCTCAAAATGCATCCGTGGTAGGAAGGAGAACGTCTAGCTGGCTTATAAGGGAGCTCGTAGAGTGAATATCGGATGACAATTAATAATTAGTAAATCTAACGTAGACACTTTGAACAGTAGGTGTTTCTCGGTGCATATCAAGTGAAAATTGCTGCTTAAACATCGCCGAAGATGACTTTAATAAATAGGTGTTGAGTTTTTTCAAAGAATACAGTCGTATTGTCTTTGTAACTTATATTCTCCAAATATTATTGCTGTATTTGAAGTCTAAATTTGAAGGCTGAATTCTAGACTGATAGGAAGCCGGAATTTGGGAATCACGCCCGTTCCATGTTGTTGACACTTTCTGCTTTATGTCCTGCCACTGGTGTAAATAAAAGGTTATTTTCCAGCTACCATGATTGTATACACAGTACTCTCAGAAGAGCTTCTTCAATTTTGCTAGTCTTAAAGAGATTTTGGTGTACAAAATAAAAAGCACTTTGGCATGCTGATTAGAGAACAGTCAATATTATTAATATGCAGGAATATTTTTGTAAAGAACAGTGTGTTTGATATTTTGATTTTCTTTGTTCTCTTCTCTCATTTACCGTTCAGATATTTAGAGGGAAATGTTGGTCCTGATGCTGAAACTGGCTTTCTTTGGGCACACCTTTGTGATGAAACTGCTTTGTGAATTTACATTAAAGCAAAAATTGGCATGCATTCTATGACTTAGATTAGTGGTGCATTTTATATACATGCATATTTGGAGGTATCAGATGTGATTTATATGTATCATACTGAGAATATAATGCTTTATAGAAAGCAGTCTGCCTTGCTCTTTCAAATATGTTTCCAATTAATTATTATTCCTTAAGAAAATCTCAGGGCCAGGAGAAATATTGGCTCTGTTGGCATTGCGCCACTTAATGGTTTTAATTCTCTTGCAATTTTTTTTAATTCCATTGAAAAATCGTTTTTTTTTTTTTTTTTTTTTTGGTCCTTGAAAGAGCGAGTCGCAGCAGGCACCAGGGCACTGGTCTCTCACCTGCTTTGCCATGGGCTTGTCCCTCCCAGCCGTGTGTCCAGACGATCCGGACCCGCAGCACCGGTGTGCATTGGCCAGGGGCCGGGGCTGAGCCGCCCGGCAGTGGCAGTGCGTGGAGCCATCCTCGTCCCGCCTGGCTCCTCATCCTCCCCTTCCCGCCGTGCCCTCGGCGATGCTGGCGCGGGTGCTCGCGCGGCTGGTCCGTAATGCGAGTTGGAGAAATTTCCTGGCTGAAGCAGCTTGTTATTTTTGGTAGGTCAGACCGTGTCCTGAGCGCTCATTCTGAATCTTTTGGCCACGGGCAAATCACGTACAGCTTCGTCTTTTTCAGAAGTACTGAGCACTTGAAATTTCAGTGTCAGTAAATGCTTACACCTCTGTCTGAAATAAATAGACAAATAAACCCAGCTCTCTACTTTTTCTCTCTCTGCTCTCCATCTCCCAGCTGAAATGGGAATATTGACTTCGTTCAGATGCACAAGAAGCGATTTCTATTTTAATTATCCCTTTGATTTGTCAAAGTGAGCGAAACGAAGCAGGAGCTGGCTTTTGATGCAGTTCGGTTGGGAAACCGGGCGGTTGGGTCCAAGGACACGCACGCACCCCTGGGGTGCTGCGGCCCCCCAGGAGCAGGGCACGGGGTGGCGGGTGCCGGTGCCTCGCGGTGCCGTACCCTGCGCGGGGACACGGGCGCTGGGCATCTCCCCCTCCAGGCTGCCGGGGACTGGCAGGGATTCCTTGCCCGAGGGCCTGCTGTCCAGGGACGGGTGGGTTTGATTCATAGCGCACGCTACAGTTCTGGAAGGCCGGGTGGAATGGTCAAGTCAACAGTACTTAATGAGAGCCAAGAGCCATTAAAACTGAGTAATATTTAGTAGCACGTGGGCGACAGATTTCTTTATATTGTGAAAACAAAATAGTTTTCACATACATGTTGACTAGGCAAACCTGATACTTGAAATGAATTGTCCTGCATTTTCTGATGTTTTTCAATCCCCTTTTTTAATTGTCAGAGTGGGGATAGCTGCCAGTGTATTTTGAAAAGGCAAAGGAGGTTTTGTTCTCTGCTCTTGAGATGTCACTGGTACTTTTTGCATTTTTTTGGATAAAGTTCCTTTTTTGTTATAGAACAGTGTTACTGGATGTTAACATTAGCAACCTCCCAGCCCAAACTGAAAAACTGCTCATCTAAAAAGGCAGTGGGTGCTCTAGACGTGTACAGTAGCTTAACATTCAGTTGAAGTGCATTGTCTGTTCAATACTAACTTGTTGCATCCCCTCTCTCTTCTCCCCCCTCCTGTTTTAAACCACACAGATTTGTTACAGTAAGGAATACGAAGTTCAAATACTGTAACAGGCAGTGTGTTTTGCATAAGTGGAGAATAACCAGAATTTATCCTTATTTTTAAATCTTAGTGCTGTTTTAATTCCAGTGGTTTTTATAGGACATTATATTTTGTCCTGGTCATAAAGAAGAGGCTAAAGCTATGGAAAAGGAACAGTTAAGACAGTATGTAATGTGTTTAAAGGTTTAAGGCTTAAAAGATTCAAGAAAAGCTTGTGTTGATCCTGTGCTGAAATACTGACCTACAAATAACTGTGTAAATTTATTTCTTGTCAATGTAAACTTTAGTCACAAATGTCTCTCTTCAGCCCATCCTGTAGACTGTTCGATACAGTCATTAAACCAGAAGGAAGGTGTGTTGAGGTGTCCTTCTGTCACAGCGTGAGCTGCTTGGGTTGGCACTGTAAAGGTGTGCTCTGCATGCACCGAGGGATTGGTACCTCTCGTTAATGACAAAAAAAGATTTTGTCTTTCAAAAGTAGTGCTGACTGATTAAAGTAAAGTTCGTGTTTTATAGATCCAAATCCATTTTGCACCTTAAATTGGGCGCTGCTTACTGCAGATGAGACAATTTTCCTTTGGTCACTTGTGATACGTGGAAGAACAGCGGTGTGGGCTTGTTTGTCCTCGCGCCCGTTCGCCTGTTCTTGCACACCTGTAGCCTGGCTAAAGCTACACGCGTGGCTTCAGTGCCACGTGCAGCTGGGTGAAGCTACACGCGTGGCTTCAGTGCCACGTGCAGCTGGGTGAAGCTACACGTGTGGCTTCAGTGCCATGTGCAGCTTGCATAAAGCCCTGAAATGTGGTTGGCTTTTTTCAGTTACTGCCTTTCAGTGTCAGTTCAGGAATGAGCGGTGCTCTGCAGGGAAACAGGCGTTATGTAGGGTTGCGAAGCGCAGGGGTGATGCTCTTGCTGTTCGGTGTGGTGTGAAAACCTGACATTATTTCTAAGACGCTGAGTTAAAAAAAATATCTCCCCAAAACAGACTTGTTATAGAACAAGAGTTGTGCAAGTCAGTCACTCTTTCCTGTTAAAGGAAGTAATTGTGATCAGAATTTTAATTGTAACTTTTGAAGACATAAGCCACAGATTTTTAAAGTCCTTAAATATTATGTACTGGATAAATTGCCTGCACTTATAATGAATTTTTAATCCCAATACATAGAGCATATTTGTGCATCAGTATAGGTACAAAGCATTTGCACATGTCTAAATCTACAGATTGGGTAAAGTAGAGGTAAAGAAAATTAGTCTTTACTTGAAGGTTTTTCTTAGCT
Source organism: Anseranas semipalmata (assembly GCA_013399115.1). Classification (NCBI taxonomy): domain Eukaryota; kingdom Metazoa; phylum Chordata; class Aves; order Anseriformes; family Anseranatidae; genus Anseranas; species Anseranas semipalmata. Next base: position 3,272,337 of record VXAA01000756.1, read on the forward strand.
TTTCGTTATCTGGATTTTTTTCCCCACTAATATATGCTACTTTTCGATTTAATTCATTTTCTGTAATTCAAATTTCACAGCATGCTACTTCCTCAGTGTCATAACTCTTACAGTTTTTTAAAAAAATAATCTGTGAAACTATTTCTTATTTAATAATTAATTTTCCTGTATATTATTTGAGAATAACAACAGTCATTTCTAGCCACCCTCTTACTTACTGGTTTTTATTTACTGTTTTAGGATAAGTGTTGTTAGTTATCTTGTTTTGACAATAATCCAAGAAGTCCTAGAAATGCTGGAAGTAAAAACATGAGACGTTTTTTCACTTGCTCAGTTGTGGAGTTCTTGCAAGTCAGTGTTTTTCTTCTCAGTGTTGTACTTTCCTGCACCATATTTCATATAACCGCCCAGACACATGCATAGCCACGTACCTGTATGGGTGGGAGCCATTTGGGTACCGATGCAATGTGGCTGCATACGTATGGCCCGTCCCGCCTGCAGCCCGCACGCTCTCCCTGTGGGTACCTGTGTGGGTGCTGCTGTGGGTGCTGGCGTGGGTGCTAGTGCTCGCGGTGAGCTTCTCTGCTGCCTCTGTGTGCTGCTGGCTTCTGGCTCAGCGTGAAGAGGAGGAAGCGCGTGAGACAAGGCTGGGGGCTTTTGCACAGCTAAAAAAAGACACAGGCTCCCACAGAGACCTCGGTGTGTAAGTCTTTGTTAACTGTATTCCGGTACATAAATTTTGCATCAGTACGGAATCAGCTATTTTAGACATAGATTTCAAATTTGCTACATAAAATATTTCAGGAGGCCATGTGTATTGCTAACCCTGAGTTCTAGAGTTCTAGTGTTGAAACTTTCTACTCTGAATACGCTGTGCATATTTTATATTCTATGTTTTGTCAGCGATTGCTTGGGAGAGTAAAAAGCATCATCCCTTTGCTCAGTTACAGGATTTTTTTTCCTCTTGATATTAAAACAAATTTTTCTTTTTTTAATGTAGTGCCAGAACCTATTAAGACCAGTTTAAGCCAGCCCCAACCTGCCGGTACCGGTACCAGTACTTCCACCAGCACTATTACCAACAGCAGCAATGGCAAGCGTGCATCTGCTAATGGGCAGCAGCCAGCTGCGTCCCGTTACCTGCCTCGCGAGGTGCCTCCACGCTTCCGCCAGCAAGAACAGAAGCAGCTCTTAAAGAGAGGTCAGCCACTGCCTACTGGGACTCTGACTGGCACCAGCCCAGCGCAAGGTACTGGACAAGCAGGGGCGAGTCCTCCTCCGCAGCAAGGAGTGGGAGGACAGCATCATCCCAGTAAGACCCAAGCAGGTAAGAGCTGAAAGCCAGCGGGATACTGGCTCGGTCTTTATGTAATTACGGCCCTCGCTGTCAGCACAGGTGTGGCAGAAACTTAAGAAATGGGAAGAATTGTCTTCAAATGACAGGACTTAAAGAGAAGTGTATGCTGTTGCTCTTTTTCTTTCACAGTTAAAAAGAATGAATGTATTTTGTCATTTCTAGATCCACTTCTAAAAGTTTTCTTAGTTATTTAGATGCTCAGATCTGTGGGGTCTTTTTCCAGCTTGTGTTTGTGTGTGTGTGTGTGTTTGTTGTTGTTTTGTAGTTGTAATGGTTATGATCTTCAGTAAATGTAAATATTTCTTTAGTGATCATTCTTTCAGATGCATTGTTAATTTGTTTTTTTCCAAGATTTTGGGCTTAGTCAGGAGGTGGTGTAGATCACCGTTGTCATCACTGCTGTATCCGTGTGTATCACGGTAGGCAAAGCAGGAGCATTCTAAGGTACAGTTTTCTGTGGCTTAGAAAAACTTGTCTGGACTGAGTCACAAGGGTGGCTTTTTTGTTTGTTTGTTGTTTTGTTTTTATAATTTGAATATTAGTAATTTCTGTATGATCTCAAGAGTTGCTCGTTATCACTCATTAATGGTGTCAGACATCACAAAATTTTGATCTGAACTGTCTGCAGTTTTTCCCTCTGGGCATTAGTGAATCTTTCACAATTTTGGTTGTACTTGGTGCCTGTGGTGCTGAACTCCAGCAGGCAAAATTATTCAGCATTGTCCTCAGAAGTTTTGGTTAGATCAGAGAATAATCTCTTTCAGAACTTGTAGCTTTTATGGTTATCTAGATACATATGAAAATATTATTCAACTACTCCCCAAAACCACAAACCAAAATAAAACAATTTTATACTTACATAAAGTGTTACAGTTTTGTTTGTTTATTTGTTTTAGGGAGGGGAAGAGGTTCTACTTCTGTACGCAGGAATATTTGGCTTTAGTGATGTGAGAAGCAATTTGGTTCCCACAAGTTAGACCGGCATTCTCATCCTCTTTGCAAATCACAGTTCAGCAGGGAAGGTGGCTGACATCTGTGGCTTCTTTTTGATATGGAGATCTTTCTTAACTGTCACAATAATCTTTGTTAGATATTGATATTTAGATCGTTTATGACTGTGTTTTCAGAAATCTAGTAATTATTTGGCAGAGACAGGATGACCGACTCAAGTGGCCCAGGCTGGCTGAGGGTCAGCATTAGGTCAGTATTATTGTTCCAAGCATCCGTATAGACATATCCTAAATATCTTTCTTTGATCTTGAAGAAACATACTGTAAATCATAGAACAAAGTCCACTGTAAATTATAACATAATCCATAAAAGAACTTGGCTTGTATGAGTATAGTACTAGCAGTCTGACTTTGATCTTGCCAGATGCGTTTGTACCTTGAGGTTTTAGACCTCTTCCTGACTCCTATTTTAACTTGCTATATAAAACAAGCACTTATTTCTGGAGTTACTCAGCCTGGCAACTATCAGGAGATATTTTATATTGTTGAGTTAGTTTGCTTTCTTGTTCTTTCGCTACTTCTGTGTCACCTTTGGAAAAATTCAGGATAATAAAATTCAAAATTCAGTGACAAGTAGTACACATGGGAGGAAGAGTGCGGTAGCTTTTTTGCTTCTTACTATACTCCATATTGCATGAAACAAGTTAATTGACATCAAATTCTTTATAAAAGTATTACTGGAAAACACCAGTTTATTTTTAACAGCTTGCAATTAGTGCACAGGAGCAAAATTGTCAGGTTGTTCTTCTACTATGTAAAGTCAAAACAACAGCTTTAAAGGGCACCTGACAATCTGTACCACAGTTCTTGGGGCAGGGAAGAGACTCTCAAACAAGCTAAATGTTTGACTACTTTTTTTGTCTGCTGACAGCAAGAGGTTGTGTTTTGAGACTTAACTGGTTGCATGTTCCTCATCGAAAGCACTTACTGAATACAGCTCATTTATTCCTCTTTCCAGCAGGTGGAGCATCAGTTCATTTACTAAGAACAGTTACAGAAGAAAAAAAATCTAGCTCAGATTATATCAACAGCTGTGCACCTGTGTGCTTAGTGAGGCTGGGAGAGGAGTACAGCGTATCTCACTCCTGAGGGACCTTTGTAGCCAGGAAATATGCGCGTTGACAGTCTTTTTCTTCAAAACTGGCCTTTCATACTGGCTTCGTCTTCACCTCGATGAGCACAAAGACGAAAGTAGAGAGTATTCAGGGAACGCCAAAGCCTTTTCATCTCAGCTATTAGGATTTAAATAACTGAAAATGTTTTAGGATTCAATATCCTGAAAAACTCTAGCAGTTAACCATGAATTTTCCATGAAATTTAATTCAAGCCGGTTCATATTTCTGTGAATATGAAAATAAAGAATTTTTAAAATGAGCATTCTGAATGAGCAATACTCTGTCTGAAGGAAACTTGTCTGCTTTCTTATTTTATCATCAGTAAGGACTGTGTTCCTTTGTCTGTCTCTGGCTCCCAGGGTATTTCATTTACTGAAGAGTCTTTGGAAGCAAAAGTTCTCTGGGGAAGTGAAGGGAAGGAGCAATATAATCAAAGCTGTCCAGCCGAATGAGCGTAGGTGCCTGATCCACTAGAAATGGGAATTTTGTCTGTCTGAACGGCACCTGCACTGTAATAGAGTGATCACTTCATGAAGGTTATTAGACCTCTTCAAAGCTTAGAGGCAGTCAATAGGACATGAGGTGCTTAGGACTTTCTCACTCTGGTAGCCTGATTGCCTAACCAGAGCTTGTTAGACACACGCTGGATTCTGCCCAAGCAAGTCTCCCTGTGTGGCTTCTTTATACTTGCACTGAGCAAAAGTAGCTTTCTTCTGATGGATGAGCTGGTATTAATCAAAGAGCCGAGATTGTTGTAAGCTAGCATCTTGTATCCAGAAGATGCTTAATGTAAATTCATGTCTGTAGCTTTTCTTTTTATAGGGTCATATTCCTTCAGAGTTAACTTGAAATTATGCAACCACGTTCTTTCCAGGACCTATTTATAGCTATCTAGATACAGGGAAAGCTGTTAGAGAGGCACTGCCAGCCTCTTCACTGTGAAAATTGCCCTATTTTATCTCTTTATTCTCTTATCATCAGTCTCTGTTATCTACTGCCTTGGCCTATCCAAAACACTTATCAGAACTCTTAACTGCAACGTCGAGAATTAAAAAGGATGTTCTGCCAATGTAAGGGAAGTGGGAATTAATGACCACTAATACATTCTTTGTCAGGCTGATCATTAGAAATATCAGTGAAGTGGATGAGAGTAGTGATTTTTTGTTTCTCTTTTAAGGTAATCTGTAAAATATTAACTAAGCAAACTGTTAAGAGAAGATATTGAAACATTTCAAATTGCATGAAACATTTTAGATATCCTTTGAAACAGTCTTTTATTCGTTGTTAACTATTATGAAACTATATTCTGTAGGTGCATTTTCTGTAGAATAGTAATTCTTCTGGAAATTTGTCTTGAGCAACAAAGCTGGTTCTTCACATACCACTTCTGTAATCCTTTTCAAGATTACAGGGAAGGAAAACTATTTCTGTGTTTTATGAGCAGTATTCTAATAGCTAGTCTAGTTTACTATTTTTACTTAAAGATGGTGCTTTCTATCTCTTCCCTCCCCACCTGGTCAGCTAGCTCCAATGTATGTGGTGAATAGTTAACTTCCTTCATTGAGGTGTGAGGGATTATTGGAATGGCTCTTTTGCCATGTTATCAAAAGGAATTAAGGTAATTTCTGGAAGCTACCATGGGAGAATAAAAATAACAAGTAATACATCGTCCTTTGTTTCTGTGCAAATTACGAAGTTTGTAGAGGAGTCTCCAGGCAACCACCGTGTGTTTGATGATTGTAAGAACAAAGATCAAAAGAAGTAATCATGTTTTCTTGAAGATACTTCTCACTTTTCTGCAATTCAGCAATGTAAAACCAATATCCCTCAACTCAAAAGAAATGTACCATGTCCTGCAGGAGTTAGGAGTTATGATGAAACTTCTGCACTTCTTTTGTATTGGCAAGTAGAGTATTTTGTGGAGCTGATCTGTAACACGTTTTCAAAGTCTAAAAAGAAATGAAAGCAAGTAATTCATGCAGTAGTCAAAATGAGATACAACAGACAAGCATTGTGGAAACTGAAGAGTTACACTTTTAATTTATTGTATCTGTTGTTTTGGGAGAAATGAGAATTTGACAGCAGTTAAAGATTTATTTCCCTGTTGTGGGCTGATGCCAGATTCTGGGCTGTGTTTCTTTTTTTTTTTTCTTCTGAAGCTGGAAGTTTTATTTTGTGTTTTAAATACTTTTTTAGCTGCAGTTCTCATATTCATGCTTGTGGCATGGTGTGTGCATGTTGAAGTAAGCACTAAGGGCAGCTGGAAGCTGCTGAGTGCTGTCACGTGGCAGGTTAACTCTTCTTATAGATATGGTTGTATTAACTTTATTTTAGATGATTTTTGAAGAAGCAGGATCAAAGAACCCTTACTTAAAATCATGTTAATGATTTAAAATGATGTTAAAATCATGTCTGACAATACTTGTTTCATCCTGCCCTGCTGTAACATCCTATCCTTTAACTATGGGTTACTTTAGAGTTCCTTTTAATAGAGGGACCTTATGAGGTGGTAAAGTCAAATCTGGAGAAACGTTTTAGGGAGAGGTAATATCTCTTCTAAAAGCAGTCAATATAGCTGGAAGACACAGGTAAGCTTTGACATACAGTTGTTTCATCAGATCTAGCAAAGCAGTAGTGACCTTCAAATTAAATGCACGCTTAAACAGTTGCTCAGTTTAGCTTAAAGGACTTTGTGATCACTGCAGGTAAGGCGTGTATATGCATAATTAGTTTTGAAGCATATAAATAAAGTCTCATTTCAAGAGTTTGAAATAAGATTTAGCTTGATTTCCTGGAGGCATGGCAAACAGGTTGATTTTTAATGAAAAAAGCACATGTGAAAACTGCCTCTGTGGAAATGATGAGCTGAACATTATCTCTACGGGACAATATTCTGTAATTTCATTAGCAGAGTATCTCTGTTGGCAAAACATTACTGTGTCTTTGCTTTTAGTTGGCAAGTTATGGAATAAAAACAAAAACTTTCAAAATTGGATTTTTTTCTGGATCCTTTATAAAGGATTCAGATAAAGGGCCTACAGGAAAGCTGGGGAGGGATGCTTTACCAGGGTGTGTAGTGATAGGACAAGGAGTAATGGTTTTAAACTAAAAGATGATAGATTTAGATTAGATATAAGGAAGAAGTTATTTACTACGAGGGCAGTGAGGCGCTGAACAGGCTGCCCAGGGAAGTTGTGGATGCCCCATCCCTGGCAGTGCCCAAGGCCAGGCTGGATGGGGCTTTGGGCAGCCTGGGCTGGTGGGAGGGGGCCCTGCCCGTGGTAGGGGTTGGAACTGGGAGGTCTTTGAGGTCCTTTCCAACCCAAACCATTCTCTGATGCTACAGTTCTATGATAAAGTGTTTTTCATTTGTAATACTTGAAATACTATGAAGTGGAAACCAAAGATTAGATAGTATATATATTCCTGTTGTTTACACACTTTATATAAATTTCATACTTTCTATAACAAATACCAATTGTAGACTGAAGATGTTAATATAGCAGTCGTCCTTTCCCCCATTTTTATTTGGATAATACTTTGAAGATGTGTATTTTTGTATCGTGGCTGTTGATCTTAAATGAAGGAACTAGATGGTGGTGTTTCTTTGTAAACACAAGGATTGGCTATTTCTTCTTCACTTCTGTGAAAGATAACTGCATAGCAAATACACGATGCTTATCTGCAATAAAACTCCTAAAAGTTTTCAGTTTTTACATCACTTGGCTGTTATTGGCCATAATTTGCAGAGCAGTTCCCTGTACAACTCATTACTATTCACAAGTTTTCTGCAGTGTGATTATGTAAAAGTTTCCCTATTAGTGGGATCAAATTTGATGTTACGCCATTAGTCAAAAACTGCAGAAATTACCACCATTTCTTGATTAAACCTTTTGCTAGTAGTCTCATCCAATTAGCGTTCTAAAAGGATGTTCTGATAGCACGGGAGGTTGCATGTGTGGTGACTACCTTTATTACTTTTGTTTTCTTCCTCAGAGCTTTGTTTAGCATTCAGTAGTGCTTGCTGTCTGGTACATGTCCCTGGAAACCCCACAGTGTTGCCAAAGGTCACTAGTGTCAGGTATATGTTTAGACAAAAGGAAGTTTAAAAACATCATGCAAGGAAGAAAATACACAGTTAACATGGAGATGGGATCCAGCCAGTAGGTACTGTCTGGAATTTACTTCCAAATGATTAATATTTTCTGAAATACAGTAATGGAAAAGTCTGTGGGAAGTGAGTCACAGCCAGTAAAGGTTTTTGTCTCCCATATAAACTTTCAAAAAATCCATATAATGCTTTGAATGTAGATAGAGAAGTAGCAACCTCGGTGTAGCATAAATATGGGCATTATGAATGAAAAATGATGGTAAAAACTCATCAGCAAACTAATCTTTGGAATGAATTTTTCTGTATTGTGTATGTTATCTGACATCAGGCAGCAGAGCATGAAAAATAAATCTGCTGCTTCAAATCTATTTGACAGTGATTAGAATTTTTTACTGGGAGAAGGAAAAATAGAAATCTGTAAAAGGATAAATAACTGAGACGCCTTTATATTTTTGCTGCCCTCATTTTCAAAGAGTATGGCTACACAAAAACATCATGAATCAAAGGCCGGTGCATTTCCTTTGGAATCAGTAGATCTGTATCCTATCTCTAGTTTTCCTGTAGAAGGCTGTGATTTAGTGGTAGCCAGATAAATAAACTGCCCCAGTGTCTTTTGGGGAAAAAAGGTCAGCAGACAAAGAGTCTGGCAAGTTTCTAGAATGTGCAGATGGCAGTCTTCTGACAAAGCTTGTGCAGAGACCCAGTAGCAGGAGAAGTACAAGGTAGAAAGCAACTAACTAAGGTCAAAATGAGCAGGAAATAGGAGTCTGGTCCTTGAGAAGAGCAGAAAGAGAGTAACGTCACGTGAAAAGTGATGGAAATGTGAATTCATACAGCTCAGGAAATAGGAATGATACTACGAGAAACAAATATAAAAGAAGTTTCTAGGTACTGGGGGGGGGGGGGNCATTTTCTTAAGTCTGTTAGTAGTAAAAGGAAGGCCAAGGGAGTTGGTGTGATGTTCAACAGGGAGAACCGTTGATAGATGGCATCAAGAATACTTGTAAGTGCCTTCTCCCTCATCTGTGAAGTGATGACTGACTTAAAACTAAGGCTGCAGTAAGTTGAGAGTACTTAAGGAAATGGTTCAAATTGTCTGGAACTGATGAAATTCATGGTAGAATACACTGAGGATGCGTTGGAGCAATTGGCCCAGTGGCACTCTTTAAGCGTTTGGGGACTACAAAACAGAAAATAAAACAACTGATTTTAAAAAGCAAGAAAGGAGAAACTGGGGAATTATAGACCCATCAGTGTAATCCTCTAAAGCGATACTAGAAAAAATAACCAAAACAGCTATTTGTATATGTGTAGAACTTTGCAAAGAAATGAGAGCAGAGCCAACGTGGATCGAGAGCAGATCATGTCAAAGGAGAGCAGTTCCCTGCCAGAGCAGCGCGACAGGCATTGCGAAATGGGGGGTGTGGGGGCAATAATGTCATAGAAGTCAACTGTGTGTAGCTTTTGACAGTGCCTCAGAAGGCTTTCTCGGGATGGATGTGCGGTGTTGTAAATAACTGGGACCGATCTTCTGTAAGATAGGTCATAGCTGCTCAGAAGGCTGTAGACAGAGAGGAGCTATCAGCACTTAACTAGCAAAATAAAGCTTTAATATAGCAAACTTGTACTCTTTGGTACTTGCATCAGTCAAACTAGAGAAGACTGCAATGCAACTGGAAGATAAATTTACAATATGGAATAGTGGTGACAAAATTGTGCAATTGCTTGAATAAGAAACAAAGAAAATGGAAAGGTTCTTTATTTTGATCGGAACAACGGGGTACAGGAATAGAATTACATGAGAAATATTCTGCAGAAATAGATCTGGAGTTGGTCACACGGTAAACCTAAGGAACAGTGTCACACTACTGAAAGGAAGGCAGGCGTACTGAGGCATGCAAACAGCGCTGCTTTTGACGACGCATGGATGCTGTTCTTTTCTGATGAGGCCTCTGAGTAGAACACTGGGTGTAGGTTGGGGTGCTGTGCTGTCAGAAGGAGGGGAACCAGCTGGAGAAAGACCAAAGGAATGCAACAGGAATGAGTAGAGGCCTTGAGAACAAGACCTGCAAAGAGTGAGGGAACTGGAGCTGCTAAGTCTGGAGAAAACTGCGGAGTTGCAAATGCAGAAATACCTAAATGGCTGCTGCAAGGAAGAAAATGGTATGTTCTGTATGCCTGTGGTGGATCGGATAAGAAATAATGGGCTTAAGTTTCAGCAAGGAAGATGAAGGGTAGATATTAGGAAAAACTTATCAGTACAAACGCTATAGAGCAGTTGGGAACCTGCAGTCTGTTGTTGCGGGGCTTCGTTGGTAGGCTGGGGAAACGTCACTTGGTGCGTATCAGGAATAGTTGCTTAGGTCAGGTGAGAGGTCATAACCTCTGAAATCCCCTTCAGGTATCTATAAGGATTTCGGGTTTATCAGACACGTGCCCTGCAGAGGTGCTTACGAGATGGGGCACGCAGCGAAGGGCAGCTGCGCTGTTTTGCCCCCAGACTTGGGTGAGGGCTCTGACTCGTCCCGGGGGTTCTGCATCGCCTCCTTGTGTATCCCTGCCCGGAGAACACGGTCGCCTCGATTAGGTGCTGTTTATAAGCACCTCCTCCATAAATTGAAGGAGATTTCAGGAAATTTTTACTGTATTTTTAAGAAAATTACAAGAACGTGAGGGAATGTGCCTTCTGTTTTCTTCCACATTTGACATATTTTAACTAATGAAAATTTCCACCATGTATAGTTGGTATTAAAGGAATACAATAATCCACAACAATATGTTGGCCTTTACAGTTATTGCAAAATTGACTCTCAAGCTTAGTTTCCAATTACATTTGAAAGAGTTTTCTGAATGGAAGCAAAAGCAAGCAGAAGATTTCATTTTTGTACATCTGTTGTTTTTAAAATGAGGTTGAACCCATCCACTATTCAGCCACTGTTGCAAAGAAGCAGGGAGTAAATGTCTTCAGAGGGAAACCAACTATTTTCAGGAGTACTTCAGTGGAACAGTTCTGGAGCCAAGAATAGCAGCAGTGATTGTGCCTTGGTAGCGAAGTGGCAGCAATCCGGAGAGCGCAGCCAAACCTTTAAAGAGACATCAGTTGTGTATGATCCAGCGCGAAGGGAGAAAGCTGATCAGATGAACACCTGACAAGAATTGAAACAGCAGATTTAAAACGTGCTGCATTTGCTGTGTAATTAGTATGTATTTGGGACAGATCGGAGGAAGAGAAGGGAAATGAGAAGGGGAAATCATTGTGAAGGAGCGTACTAGACATACTGGAAGGTTGTGTATAAATTATCCTCGGAGATCTTTGTGTGTGCGCTGATGAAATTTCTCTGCGTGTGCTCTTACATAATTTGTGATGTTGTGTGGGTACCGGCAGCGCGAGGCTGTTCCCCTGTACAAGCACACAGAGCGTGAACAGGGGGGACGATAACCAGCGCGGCTTTTAAGATTTCCCTCTTGTGCAGGAGGCAGAGCGCACCGCAGCCCGCGATGCATTGTCTGGGGCAGTTGTTGCCTGCGTTTATAAACAGCCAGGGCTTTGATTAATATGCTCTCCTGTTTGCTGCCTAGATCTTTCTGAGATAGAGGCAGGGAAGTAATTAAGCATCTGGCAGCCGGCCAATACACATATGGGACTTGTTCTGAGGCTGCGGCTCTGCCCGCTCCCAGGCGCCCGGGAGGAGGAGGAGGAGGAGGAGGAAGGCGAGGAGGAGGAAGGCGAGGAGGAGGAGGAGGGAGGCGGCGGGAGGCAGCCGCGCAGCGCCTCGGCACCGCACGCCCGCGCTTTTTGGCTGACTTTCAAAAACCAGAAGAAAAGCGGCCAGGGCGCTAATTGTAGCTGGGTCCTGAAGTGAAAATGTTTTGTGACAGTTGCGAGAATTTAAAGAGGAAGGAAGATCGGTTTAGTGTCAGCTGCAATTAGATAATCAAAGCTTAGAAGTCCCGCTCGGCTGGTGGCTTGCCCCGCGGCCCGGAGCGGAGCGAGGGGCCGGGAGGCTGCGCCTGTGGAGGGCACGGCCGCAGCCAGCGCCGCTGAGGCCCGGCGCGGCGCGCAGGTTGTCTGGGCGCCCGCTGCACGGAGAGATTTTCTTGGCAGCTCTACAGGATGAGGCTCACACTGTACACAGCCGACATATTGAAGCACAGAGCCCTGGAGAACGTAGATGCAGGAGCGGGGACAGCTCTGCACACAATGTAGCGTCTCCTAGGATGGTTGGGCGGCTCCTTTCTTCAGGTATTTTATTACCCATCAGCCCTTTTTAGAGCCGAAGGGGGAGGAAAAAGAAAAAGTAACCCTAACCCTGAGAAAATAGCATCTGCTTCTGGTAAATCAATTTATTACATAACATTTCAGAGAGAGAGCAGCAGCGCAGCGTCCTAAGCTTTTGGCTGCATTTCAGGTTTGATAAAATGGCGTCTTCGCAGCGAGCTGCTTGCTAAAGATACATTGCACCGAGGAGAAAAATGAAATTACGTGGTGTTTTCTGCTGCTGCTTTTGTCTTGAGAAGCTAGCATTTAGTGCAGCCTCTACTAATAATGAAAATGTTGGTTATTTTGTGCTTGTTTTCTTAATGCATTTAAAAGGTTTCAGCATCAGAGGAAATGAGCTGCATTTTAATGTCGTAGTGCAGAAAATTAAAATGGGATAACAGGCTTTCCCACTTGTGTACTTAACTGTGGCTTAGTTTTTAAAATAAAGCTGTTTTATTCAGTGCTTCCATCCTTTGTCTATCTTTCCACATTATGTACGCTTTTCAAGATTTCAGCTTCCTAACACGTATGAGACTTGTTGTAAGTTAGCTTCGTAAGTTGCTTCAAATAGATGACAGTTTCCAGATTTGTCCTCAACCTCAGACAGTGAATGCACAGAGCTGAATGTGGCAGGTAACATTAAATGTTAGCACTACAACTGACAGATTTTCTACTTCATTATATTTCATTCTTCAGAATAGATGCTTGTGTCATTTTTTTCTTTTTCTTTTATAAAATTAGCCTACATTAGATCTAATGCTTAATGTATTTCTGGCAATTCCTATTAAATTCAGAATTAGAAAAATTCATTTGTAGTCTGTTTTAAAGATCATCTCATGTTGACTTAAATTGAAAATTAAACTATTTATTTCAGGTGAAGCAAGTAATTTGTCCTTTTTTTTCTTGACTTCCTACTCAGAATCACTAAACTTTGTGTGATGATTAAAATCCCCAGTCGGGCTGTCACAAGCCTTGGGGATTTTTTCTCTCCTGCATGTCAAAGCAAAGAACAACACCGTCTGTAATCTGTCATTTGTGCAGAACAGAATGAGCCAATGAATCTGGTGGTTGTTATGCTGACTACAATGAGTTGAAAAATAAAACTAGCAATAAGAAGGGGGTAGTCTGTTTTGTTCATCTGATTTTTAAATCTAATCTAATACTTATAACATGGTTCTCATTAAAAATTTATCCTAGGCTGTGCCATTTCGCACCCTCTCCATACTTTGGATTGTAAATCAGATGAACGTTATATTATAGTTGAGGATACATAATTTTACTGCATACTGTTGAAACTAATTACAGTAATGGCAGTTATGAAGATACTGTTACTTTTAACTCAGCTGAAAAAAAACAAAAAGGAATATTATCATAAACAGCGTTTTTAGAGGAGGATCAAAGTTTTTGCCTTTGTGCAGGCAAAGTGTTTTGCTTTTCAAAGAAATGCATGCAACAGTTCCTCACATTTCGGTCTCCTCACACTTTACATTTGTAATCTATGTAAACATTAACCTGATTTTGCAACTAATTATTTATATTATCAAACTCAGCCAAAACCATTTTCTATTTTTAATAACTACTGAATTGAAATTTGTGCTGCATGCTGGCTGCAGTGCTTAACACCAGCAATCTCCTCCTACCTTGTTATATTATAAAGAAGGAAAAAAATAAAAAAAAACTCTTGCTTATTGGTAACACTGATCAAAGCTGTGCATTTCTCAGGTAGCCTATATGCTTGCAATTTGACAGAAGTTGTGTTTAAAACAAATTTGAGTTGTTAATCTTAGTGTTAGATTAATTTTCCCTTCCTGATTGCTGGAGTTTTTTGTTTTTTGTTTTTGTTTTTTTTTGTTTGTTTGTTTGTTTGTTTTTGTTTTTTTTTGTTTTTAATCAAGGGAACTGTATTTTGTAAAAGATGCATTATTAAGATTTTCAAACACAAAGCATTAATTTAAAAATCAATTTGACTTTGTGGTATACCAGCACTACAATTTGCTCACATAAAATACCTGTGGTTCCTGTTCCTCATGCTTTGTTTAAAATCTTTGCTCATAGGAAGGATAGAAGTGGTAGACTGCAGTGCTTTATTTCAGATCTTTGCATGAATAAAGAGGGACTGATTCTTAAGAACTAACATTTTAATGGTTTTCCCGTTTCAGTCTTAACAGCTTATAAAATAAAATATTGGCCGTTTTTATGAAGACTTGGTTTCCTAGAGGGTTGGAGGGAATTTCTGTGTTCAAAAGAAACCCCAAACAAACAAACAAAAAATTCCCCTAGATTTAATCATATAAAAATATTTTCCTTTCATTATTTTTTCTATTTATGTAAAATCCTTATGGATTAAGTAGGCCTTTGCTACTCTGTGATTATTTATTTTATAGGAATGAACTACTTTTAGTCTAGAGAAAACAGAAAAATGTCTTTTGCATATTTGTTTCTAGAGACAAAAATATAAAAATTGCGCTCTTCAGGATCTGTTCTGTATTCAAAGTCTGTTATCTTTGTCTAGCAGTAAAGCCACAGTTCTTGCGGCTTTCTGTTTATTTTGTGATTTTTTTTTATTTTATTTTTTTATTTTTGTCTGTCCTGTTTCTTACTAGTTTTATGGCAGCAGCCTTTTGGTGTTAGAAGCAATCGTTCCAGTACCTATTCGGATACTACGAAGCAATTGTCTCTGAAAAATTCGTCCTGTCTGAGGCTTGAAGAAAGCTGTAACTTCCAGGGAGCTCTTGCAGGTCTTTTGTTAAGGCAGGTTGTTAGATATGTGGTAGCCACTGGCACGTTTTAACACACATGGAAATCAAAGTGGAGATTCGGACTCCAGAAGCTGAAGTGAAATACTTTATGCAGGTTACTGAAGCAGCTTTTAGGAGCAACTTCTGTCTTGAATCTGCAAGAAACTATCTTTGAGTACATTTTTCTTTAATTTTTTGTTTGTTTTTAATTCGATAATCCTACTGCTGTACAGGTTATCCTGCAAAGGATTGGATTTAGGTTTTGTTTGTTTTTTTGAGCACATCACTTGTGAAAGCTGCCAGTGTGCTACTGCGGACTCAGGTCAGGGAACGAGCAGCACAGGTACACTGCTGCTAACGGGAGTACTTGTTTATTTTATGTCATCTAACAGAATTATTTTAATCCTTATCAGAGTAACCACTTTCAGATTAGTCAATGGTTATTGTTGAGGGCATAATCTGAATCTCAGTAAAAGGAACTGTGCTGTTGGAAGGGAGCAACTATTGCAAACCCTTGAAAAGCAAAGGGTGTTTGAGCTGCACGGGCGCTACTTCCTGGAGCCAAACGTGTTTGTGTGATGCTGTCTGGAGTAATGGCTTAGCCAGCCTCGAGTACCTGGCCATTTTCTACATTTTAATAGGGTCATCTGCTGCTCTGTATCATTCTTCCCACTTAAAATTTTGCTTGTTTGTTTGTCTAGCAGCTCTTCAAAATCCCACTATCTCATGTAATGAATGGCTTTGCTCCCCGCTCTCAGGAATCTTTCAAAGTTGTTTTGTCTTCTTCAACTCCCACCCCTTCCTTGTACGTTCTGTCACCTAAGTGCTCTCATACTCGAGCATTGCTTTAACTACCATCTTTGTTTAAAAAAAATAAAAAATAAAAATTAATCAAGCAGCTGCCTTTGATCTCATCTTGTTGGTCTGTGTGTCATCCCTGTGAGTACCGAGCCATCTTGCACTGTGCTGTTGACCTTTCTCCATAAACCTGCCCTGCACAGACACTCGCTTGCCTTGGGCCGCACTGTTCTCCCAGGCACTCACACGTGTAGCTTAGCTTTCAGCTTTGACAAGACCCTTTTACTGAAACTATGTATTTCAAGCCACTTTTAAATCTTTCTGACATGTCTGAAAGGTACTGCTGAATCTCACCACCCACTGTGTTGAAAAAAATCTCGCATAACTCCTCTTATCTGATTCCTTGGTTACCTCAACTTCTTATCTTCTGGCCTTGGCTGCTGCAGCTTTTTTCCTTTGTTCATTTCTGCTCTGCTAAGAATGCTGCTTGGCTCATATTTCTGACCCCGTTGACCCATTTTAAGTCATTTCACAGGCTTCCTTTCACCTTCCATGTCTTATCTGGGACTCTGGTCTCTATTTAACACCTGTGTAGCAAACCTAGATTATCAGGTAAATTTTCAACCTTCCTCAGCTGTGTAACCAGTCAGTTTTGTCCGGGAGTAACATGATGCTTTCTTCCTTTCTAGCCATTGCATGTAGGGGCAGGAATCCAGGTCAGTCCAAGTGGCTGCTTCATATTCTCTTTTGGATTTGTCAGACAAATACCAATTATTTAGCTCTTTCTGTGAAACACTAGGCTTTTCCTGGCATCAGGAGAAGACGGGTGATGAGTTAAGACTGTTTGCCATTCCTTTCTTTATCATGCATGCTTTTGCTTCAATTGATTTGGAGAAAAAAAAAAAAAAGCAATCTATCCTGGTTTAGTGTGTTCTTTCTTCATCTTGATAATCTGCATGAGGCAACTGAGTAATCACTGCTCTTGCTTGCAAAGCCACAGGTGAAATGTGTGAATAATGAGACTTTGTTAAAGAGAGAGAGCTTTTTCTATTCTTGGAACAATTTTTTCACAGTGTTGGAATACCTTTAATTGGAGGCAGTTAGAGGAGCTAATCACACCAAAATATTTGTGATTCAAATCAATGTATGTTAGTCATCCACTGTTAACGGCTTATTTGGGAGGTTTGTTGTATACATGTTACCCTCAAAACAGTCTTGCACTTCTTATTCAAATCTAATCTAGACTAGTTGATCATAAAAATAAGTCATGTTTCTGCAGATTTACAGCAAGTAAAAATAATTGATATCCAAAATTTGTAACATATATACATAGTTTTCTCCCTTCTTTAGATAACCAGGTAGAAGAACCGTTCTGCAGATAGCCTCAATGTGTATCCCTAGGATCAAACTGAATTACTTGCTATAAAATTACCATCAAAAGAAACTAAAAGGAGTAATCTGTACTAAAAATCCTTTGTAGAGAGCAATTGGGATAGAAAGTAAAGTAAAAGCAAAAACTTGACTAAGCTTGAGTTCTTAGCATGAGAACTGTTGTGTCTTTCTGTTTAACTTTGCACCCTAGCAAGCAATTAGAGGTTCAAGAGCTTTTTAAAAATTGTTTGGATTAGCATCTGTGTTTGATGATGTGGGAGGTGCTCTGAAAATACTGTCTTCTGAATATCTGTGCAATATAACACTTATTTTCATTGGTTTGGGGGTTGGAATTTGGGCTGTACGTGCAAGTTAAAAAGCATGTTCAAACCTCTTGTAAATCCTTTAAAGCTAAGTTTCGTAAAACTGTTATTAAGAAATGCCTACGTTCTCTGCTAAAATGTAATTTATGGTAATGGTGTTTAAATGTATAATTGAAGCTGTACAGTGAAGGTGGCTGTCAGTATTTGTTCCTTTATTTACAGGAGGGGTTGAAAACCTAAATGAATTGGATGGTGGGATGTGTGTGTGTAATGTCTAATGGCAGGCAGACATTTTATTTTTTTTATCGGATGCTGTTCGTTTCTCTGAAGAATGAGAACTGAGTCAAATGATAAGTCTCACAGATCTTCTACATCTTTTCCAAATTTGCTTTTTAGATTTTTCATGTAGGTTAGTGTATTTGCTGTCCATATTTATTGTCTGTTTATTATTTTAAGTAGTATACCAAGAGGCACAAAATATTTTTGTTGCTCTGTTCTAAAATGGAATTATTCCATTATTTTAATTGAGAGGTTTGTCAGATTAAAAAAAATAAATACAAGTAAATATGAGCATGGTAGTTTGTAGCAAAGAAAATTACTGTATTATGTTAGCAAATGTGCTCCAAGTTTTAGTATGATTTAGACTTCAATGCAGAGTGCAGCGTTATAGCTAGCGATGTAAAATCGTGCTTAACAGCGTGTTTTTGTGGTACTTGAACAGTGGACTCATTTTCAACCTTATCGGATCCTTTCAGATCTCAGTCACAGTGGATTGGGAGACCATTATGAAAATTCCCACTGGGGACAGCAGCCCACTTTCAGGAGTGAAGGCAACTGCAGCTGGGATAAAGTGATAATAGACAGGACTGACAAGGAAGCGTGGCCTTCCATCACAGGAGCTGAGACTGAATCTGCCTCAGAATGTACTACAGACACTGACTCTGCCTCCAACTGTGGCTCAGAGAACAGTAGCATGGCTACAGGGAGTGCCCAAGGCAACTTCACTGGACATACAAAGAAAACTAATGGCAATAATGGCGCCAACGGAGCACTCGTCCAAAGCACTTCTAACCAGAGTGCCCTTGGAGCTGGTGGAGCAAACGGTAACGGAAACTCGGCCAGAGTGTGGGGTGTGGCTGCAGGCTCCGGCTCTGGCCTAGCTCACTGCTCTGCCAGTGGTGGGGATGGAAAGATGGACAACATGATTGGAGATGGTAGAAGTCAAAACTGCTGGGGTGCTTCCAACTCAAATGCTGGCATTAATCTTAACCTTAACCCTAATGCCAATCCAGCTGCCTGGCCTGTACTTGGACATGAAGGAACTGTGGGAGCAGGCAACCCTTCCAGTATTTGCAGTCCAGTCAGTGCCATAGGTCAGAACATGGGCAACCAGAATGGGAACCCACCAGGCACCTTAGGTGCTTGGGGAAACTTGCTGCCGCAAGAGAGCACAGAACCACAAACGTCCACTTCTCAGAATGTGTCTTTCAGCGTACAACCTCAGAACCTTAACACTGATGGACCAAATAACACTAACCCCATGAACTCTTCACCAAACCCTATCAATGCAATGCAGACAAATGGACTGCCGAACTGGGGGATGGCTGTTGGTATGGGGGCCATCATCCCGCCCCACCTGCAAGGCCTTCCTGGTGCTAATGGAACATCAGTTTCTCAAGTCAGTGGGGGCAGTGGTGAAGGAATGGGCAGTTCAGTATGGGGGATGTCCCCAGGTAATCCTGCCACAGGAAACAGCAATTCTGGGTTCAGTCAGGGGAATGGAGACACTGTGAACTCAGCATTAAGTGCTAAACAAAATGGATCCAGCAGTGCTGTGCAAAAGGAAGGAAATGGAGCGAGTGCGTGGGATTCAGGGCCTCCTTCTGGTCCTGGGGTACTACCGTGGGGCAGGGGCGGTGGCAACAGCGGTGTTGGTAGTATGCATTCTGGAGCTTGGGGCCACCCCAACCGTAACGCCAGTAACGGTGTAAATGGAGAGTGGGGCAAGCCCCCAAACCAGCATTCCAATAGTGACATCAATGGGAAAGGATCAACGGGGTGGGATAGCTCTAGTGTTACCAGTCCGAATCCTGCCATGCAGCAGGGCAATGAACAAATAAACTCTTGGGCCAAAGCTGCAGCATCTGGCACCACAGCTAGCGAAGGAAGTAACGACAGCGGTGGAAGTCAAAATGAAGGCAGTACTGGGAGGGAGGGGGCTGGAGAAGGCAGGAGGAGAGACAAAGGGATGATAGACCAAGGGCAAGTTCAGTTGCCAAGAAATGACCTTGACCCCAGGGTCCTGTCCAATACAGGGTGGGGACAGACCCCTGTAAAGCAAAACACTGCCTGGGAATTTGAAGAGTCCCCAAGGTCTGAACGAAAGAATGACAACGGAACGGAGGCCTGGGGCTGTGCAGCTACTCAATCTTCAAACTCAGGGGGGAAGAACGATGGGTCCATCATGAACAGTACAAATACCTCTTCAGTATCTGGGTGGGTCAACTCTCCACCTGCAGCTGTTCCAACAAATACAGGTTGGGGAGACAATAACAACAAAGCACCAAATGGCCCAGGGGGATGGGGAGAGTCAGCAAGCTCTACTACTGTTAATAATGCTGCTGCTGCCAAAAGCGGCCACGCTTGGAGTGGGACCGCAAATCAGGAGGACAAATCACCTACCTGGGGTGAACCTCAGAAACCCAAAACTCAAAACTGGGGAGATGGACAGAAATCAAATCCGAGCTGGACTTCGGGAGTTGGAGATTGGACAGATTCATCATCTGTTCCTGGACACTTGGGTGATGGGAAGAAGAATGGATCTGGATGGGATTCTGACAATAGGTCGGGGTCTGGTTGGAATGATTCCGCGAGGTCTGGGACCAGTGGGTGGGGAAATGGCACAAACAGCAAGGCGAATACAGGTACAAGTTGGGGGGAATCTTTAAAGCCAGGCCCCCAACAAAATTGGGCTAATAAACCCCAGGACAACAATGTGAGTAACTGGGGAGGAGCTGCTTCTGTAAAACAGACGGGGTCAGGGTGGGTTGGTGGGCCAGTGCCAGCCAAACAAAAAGAGAACTGTGAGGCAACTGGCTGGGAAGAGCCATCTCCACCGTCCATTCGTCGCAAGATGGAAATCGATGATGGTACCTCAGCTTGGGGCGACCCAAATTACAACAACAACAAGACTGTAAACATGTGGGATAGAAATAATCCTATAATTCAGAGCAGTACCACAACCAATACCACCACCACTAGCACCATTATCAACACAAATATGGTTGAACCTCAGCCATCGCACCAGTCAAGTGCCCAGCCGAACCGGTCCCCGCTGCTTGGTCCAGGTACGAAAATAGTTTTATAAGCTACATTATACCGGTACCAATATTGCTGAATGCTGCCTAGCCTGATCACTGTGTAATTGTGCATTAGAGGTAGAAATCCTGTGTTTATGTCGTAGCATAAATGTATTCATTTACTCTGAAGCCATGTTGTTAACTGTTACCTTTTTTTTAAAAAAAAAAAAAAGTCCAAACACCTTGTTTTTAATTCTTTCTAGACCTGACACAGGCATGGTATTTGCTGTTTCTGTAAATTTTCTGTTGCCTTGTATGATCTTTCTGCTAGTGCTGCATCGGTGCATCTGAGAATAGCTCAAATATGCTTGCAGCAGGTCCCAGTGAGCAAATCTGGAAAACTGCATATGTAGGTGAAACCAGTTGACTGTATCTTTTTGCAATAGAAAATTTTTTTAAAGTAGGACCAGAGAGCAATTTGGTTGGCTGCACAATGAGCTTTAAGAAAAGCTTTAAACAATATCTGGTCAATAAAGCTCTGGATCCTTAGCTTGTTGATCCATATTTATTTTGTCAGGTGTTCCACAGTTACTTAGCACCTTCTTTTAATTCAGCCATTTGAGAGCTTGGTGTCTTTTTGCTAACCTTTCTTCTCTTATTTGTCTTCTGTTACTATTAGTCAGTCTTTGTTCTTGTTTAGACACTAAGCATCTGTTTCTTTTCTACAAACCATATCTCTTGGCAGCAGATGTTTTTTAACAGTTGTATGAATCCAGGCTGATGCTGTTTCTCTGTCTTCTGTTTGTTGTCTTTTATGAAGAAACGGTTCTCTTCCATACTTCAGGTCTCAAGCACGGATAGTATCCTGGACTTTTATGAGATTCTCGTAAAGCTGGATTGGTTAAAGATGTTAACATTTAGGGTGGCTGGGAAAAGTTATTCTACCTTCAGCTGTGTTCCAAAGACAAGGTTTTCAACATTGTATGTCCGAAAAGAGTATAGGAATTTTTCTAATCAAAGACAAGGTACTGTTGCAGACAAGCAGCAAGGAAAAAAAAATGAGGGGAAAAAAAAAGAGAGAAAAGTCTTTAGGGGGGAGGTATTTAAATAAACGTCACTAGAAGCCCTGCTCCATGTCACGACCACAGACTTCTCAAAAGAAATCTAATCTCGCAATGCTCTTTAAAATTCTTCATCTGATTTTGTGTCCAAGTTTTTGTTTTGTCTTGGTCATGGCTAAATATTGACTTTTTAACTGTGCTTTTCTCCAAGTGGGATTTGTTCCACTTCTCTTATTTCCATCGTTTTTCTCTTTGATGTTGTGAAATAATTCAAACTTACTGTAATGTCTGTATAAAAATAGTCTCATGTTCTTTACTCTGGTCAAATATTTTAACAGTTGAGGGTATCTATTTTTATAAAGTAATGTGTGCTCCAGATAGGGAAATCTTTAAGGAGGTTTTCTATGTGGCCAGTCCAACGTACTTGATTTATAATTTGTTTACCTTAAACTTATTTCATCCATATATAAACCTTCACCCATGAAACTGACAATTCAAATTTCTGAATTGCAGTGGAGGTGTCTTTTTCAGTGTTTTTGTTTTGTTTTGTTTTGTTTTGTTTTCTTTTTTTTCCCCAGTAAGCTGATTTTTTGATAATTATATATGTTTGTAAAACTGTTCATCTGCAGTGATGTGTCGTTAATGCTATTCAAATAATTAACACCTTGCAGAGGAAAATTTACTGTTCTGAGTCCTTCAGATTGTGAAAATGGAATTTCAAAACTGGTGTTAATCTACAGCGATTCCTCTGAAGACTAGATGATAGCAAAGGAAGGGTTTCTTTGAAGTAATATGTTTATACAGTCAGAGAACTGCTTATTTGAAGTGATCCACTCAAGATACCACATGGCTAGGTTAAAATGATAGTATTGTGCATCTTGCAAAAATTTTCACTAGAAATATCCTAAGATATTAAACCAAAACAAGTCTCAGAATATACTGAAGATAGTATGCAAGAAAGAGGATAAATTTAAGTGAGGACAATTCAAAATACAGTTTCGATATTCTTAAAATTCAGAGTAATCAAAGGAATAAGTCTCTTGTATATTTTTGCTTATGTACACTTATAGTTGTGTGCATAAGTACGGATATAAAGGCCACACGTGGAAGTATTTTGAAGGACTATCATCGAATCTGCAAATCAGCAGAAGCTAGGAACCGTCCTCTGTGCCTTTGTGTTATCTTTACTTTTGGCTGTGCCTGAGAGGGGCTACTCTTGTGCTCATCTCCCACACAGAAAGCAATAAAAAGAAGTGTAATTTAAAATGGCCCTATTATTTTCCCCATTCAAATCAGAAGACCTATTTTTAACATTGCATATAGCACACAGCAGCTTTTGAGCACTATCCTATTGATCTGTGTTGCAATTTACACAGACTTGCAACGTCTGCAAATCATAGAATCATCTGTGACGTTTAAAAAAATGAGAAGCAAGTAATGAGTGGCTTTCCTACATCACAGACAGAGGTGGACTTACAGTTTGTTGTCATACCATTTAACCTAATTTTTTCATACCTCAATTTCCTGTCCCGTTGGACAGGGAATATGCATTTCCAACCTCTGCAGTAGTGGAAACGAGAGTCTTGTAGCCAGGAGACATTTGTAAAACAAAGCCAAATTTTATCCAACAGCAGCTCTTTTCCACGTGCAATATTTCTGTGCAAAACTTGATTGTATAATTAAAGGCTGTGCCATAGGGCACAGGGAAGTGCTCATCTAAAGTCTTCCAGCACTTGAACTAAGTAATTAGCATTGGCATTTCATCTTCTACATGGATCCTGACATGCTTTGCCAATCATTTTTATCATTTGCAGTTATTCAGGGAATTAAGGAATCCTGAATCCTGTTCCTGTATTAGTAGGGAAGTCTATTGTATAGCTGTGAGATGGCACAGCCACGCATACTGAAAGCAAAGAAGTAGATTTTAATTTTGCTGAATAGCACTAGTTAAAAGTTCTCAAAGGAGTAGCAATTCCTTTTGAATTTTGAGTTTATACTATGTTAGTTTGGAAATGGAGGCCAAGTTACAGTCTTGTTATTCAAGTTGTCACCCGTCCTCAGAAGTTCTCAAAATTCTTTGAATACAGAACTTAAAAGCTATTGATGGGAAGCAGATGTTGGTACACACTTGATGAAATGCATATTGCTCTAAGGAGTTTCTTTTTCTATTGTAAATAAAAACACACACAAAAAAGGGATGGATAATGTGATAAATGTACTCCTTTCCGGTTTTAGGAGCTTCTTCCCAAGCCACCGGTGAGTTATTTAGAAAGACGAGCAGAAGTGACAAAAGGTTTTGCAAACAGGGATGAGTGAAAAAAGAGAGATATTTGGATCCCAAACAGCAACAGATCTTTCCTCCAAATGCTAAGAAGCGGGCTTTGATGCTTTCCTGTTAGATAGAGGAGAGATACCAGATAGGTAGGGACTGGCAGGGTTCCAACAGAGAGTCTTCCATCTGAGAAACGAAACCAGCAAAAGGTTATGTGGGCTTTCCTATGGAGATTTTATGTTGAAATTTAAGCTCTTTGTGGTTCCTAGAGAGTGAGCAGCTCAACTAGTAAAAATCTGAACAAAGTCTAGATTCTTCTTTGTTTCTTTTATAATCTTGTGCCATTATGTCAGTAGCAACTTAGGTGCCACTCATAGTGTGTGATTTACACGAAGCAGAAAATGGAAAGGATGCATTTTTCTTACTTTGAACTTTCATCACAGTGGACTTGAAATCAGATCAGCTTTGAGCTCCCGTAGGATGCTCATGTAAAATCCTGTTGTGTGTGCTCAGCCCTCTGACAATTAAGTTCTGGGGGACAGCTGGGTGATACTGAGAAACCTTCCTCTGCTTTCACGCAGGGATGATCTCATTGCTGAAAGCCAAATAAGAGCTTCCCTAATGCTGAGCAATGTAAGAAGGCATTGAGCTCCACTGCATGAACTGGAATACGTTTCAGGAGAGTAGGATGTGAAAGGTTGAGGGTTACAGGTGGCTCTTAAAAACATCTATAACCCTTCCCTACATACATACATGATTACACACACACTGCTATAGCTAATTTCTATTATTAGCAGACTAACGAGTGACTATTTAGTAAACAATATCATTTTCCTGCCTAATATCTTCCTTTTTCATCTGCATAAGGTTCTCATATTTTGGTTTGCCTTTATTGTAGTCATACACTCTGGTACTTATCACGGACCAAACAACCTCAAGGAAAACAATTTCTGTCATCCAAATAGCTATAGGGTTATTTTGAGGGAAAACAACTGCATCCTGCCATAACTTAGTTAACATTTCACTTTCCCTTGAGGATTTCCTGTTGGCTGAGGCCCAATGTTAATTATGTTTTTTTTTCTAGAAAACAAAACTCTGCCAATGCAGCCATATTTATTGCTCACTGTGATCTCTTTGTTTCTTGCAATTCTAACAGTTTAAACTTCAGTATTAAAACCTCACTTTCTTGACAAAGTACCCTTTAGCAGAGCTTACCCTGTTGCAAAACAACATTCACGCAGATCTGTTTGTTTGTTTTGTGGTTTTGTGTTGTTTTTTTTTGTTGTTGTTGTTTGTTCGTTTGCTTTAAAGCATGAGGTTTCGTAGGAAAGCCCTACATGCATGTTATTTTCATAAGGAAAATAGTAAGAATTTTTGAAAATTGAAGACTGGCTCAGATTTGAGGCCATTATGAAGGTGTTTTCCTTCCAAACAGCTGTGTAAAGGAGCTGAAAAGTAGCTTGCTGTGTTCATTCAGCCCACCCTGATACCATTTACAATCTGCTTGTATTGGGAGGTGTGCAGCATTAGAAAGCACCGTGCTCCGGGAGGCAAGCTGTTTGGACTGCAGGTTCTTTGAACTAATATTCCACCTGTGTCTGTTTCAAATACAAGGCATACTATGTTGTTGTAAAAATCAAGGAAAAACCTCATTTAAAAAAGGTACTCATCTGGAGAATACTAAGTAAATACCTCTTTTCCTCTTAGCTGTAGAATTTTGCATCATCCATTTGAAAACATAACCTTATCCATCTGGTTAAGTTTGTAAAATAGAGCCATGCAGAGACATAAAAAGGTAGCACAAAGATAATAAGAAGGCAGGTACTTACCTCAGAGGGGAAAACAGATTCATAAACAGTAGGTACTCTGGAATTTATGTAGAGGCTAATTTTTGTCGTGCACAAGCTATTTCTCCAGCAGCCTTCAGGTTTTATTTACTAATTTGCTGCACTTAATTTGATCTATTAAGACAATTTTGAAAACTTTTATTTAATACATTTTGTTTGTTTTTATGTACGTGCAAGTATTATCTTTCAGTAAAGGCTAGTTCCCTCGTTATTTGTAATCCCGTATTATTTACTGCTCAGCGCATTTAAAGCACTTAACTCAAAATAACTCGGACATTGCACACCTGTGATCTCTTTAATCAACATTGTTGAATTTCTGGTAAAGAGCATCAGAAGGACCAGTTCTTTTGAATTTTTAGTCTGCAACTTAGTACACTTTGCCTTTTCCATTTTATGAATTCTATTTTAAGGTTAATTTCATGAATTGAATTGCTTAGAGTTCCCAGTATATTTTGCATGGACTCGGGGAAGTATTAGTATTCTGTAGTCTCTGCTTGTTGTACTGCACTTGGTGCTTCAGAGATGGTTTGGGTTTTGTTTCATGTGCCTGCAGTTAATCTTTTCCAGATGCCAGTATGATCGAATCCATACAGTTGTCTGACAAGGTTGCCTCCTGAGTAGTGACGCAAAAATTCAGAAAAAATGTTCCTTGAATAAATTTGACTTAAAGAGAGATAAGCAGTAAGCTTGAACAAGTGTTTTAGGTGAAACACCAAGGAAGTCCTCATGTTAAGTAGTGGTTCCTTCACACACACGCCGTGTGTGTTTGTGTGTTTATCTTTTGTACACATTTTAAAAATAACCAGAGATTTAAGATAGGCTGATACAGCATTTTTATTTTAAATAAAAATCAATTTATTGAAACAGTGAATTTGGGGGTTTTGTCAGGAATATGTTTTAAAACACATTAAATTTTGCTTGTAGTGAAAGGAGCTTTATTAAGCTACGTGTTCCTGAGCATGTAGGCTTTGTTTGGGTATGTTTTAGGTCATGTATGCTTTTATCATTATATATTCAACAAAGTGTTTGAATTGGTTTTGGAGGTATATTTTGCCTGCAGTTTCTAGTAGCAGAAATTCTGTTGAAATCAGTAAATTCTGCAAAGACTTGAAGCAAGAAGTCTGCTAGAGTTGTTGCTCAAGGAAACCCTATTGCTTAGATAGTTTAATCTATTTCAGGGTACTCCTTAAGTTCTTCTGTGGTGACTTTCTTGCCGTGGTATTCTTTAGGTATTAGCTGGTGTAGAAAACCTTATGTTTCTGCTCTTTGAAGTTTTCTAGAGTATTTTTACAGATCGCACTGAGGAGCAGAAAAGGAATAATGCTGCGGCAAAGTAGGCATCTAGCCCTTAAATTATGAAATTTGGTTAAAAACAGTAACAATAATCTTTTTTGGGTAGTAGTAAAACCGAGTTTCCTTCTCAACCAGATCTGTTTCCATTTTGTGAGCCAGAAGTTACAGATTTGGCAGGGCCATAGTTTATTGGAATAAAATACGCACACTTAATAATATTCATCTCCAACGAAGAGAGGGCAAGTTTCCTGAATTAGCAGCATAGTAATAGTGGACATTTTAAGCAGACAGTGTAATACTGAACTCTGCGGTACTTTTGAGATCTGTGTTGTCATTCAATATGATGCTTTTTGTAGCAATTGTAGAAAAATAGGTTAATATCAGGTAGATATAAAAGCTTGGTTTTCTTGCCTGTTGTGTATCTGGCAGTTTTGTATGTTTTCAAAATGTACCTTGAAATCCATCTCTGATCCAAATCTGTCCTTCTGGAAAATTTCCTGAAGCTAATAGTCCTTCATGAGAGTCAGAAGCTGCTCTTCTGTACATTAGATATTGTTTGGGGGAGAAGGAACTAAAAACACTTTTCTCAAGTGCTGACGTTCAACAAAACTGCTGAATTCATATGTGCAAGAACAACAACAACAAAAGCTTCAAGGAAAAAAAAATAGAGGTAATGGACATTTTAAATTCAAATTACGCTTTTGTTGTGTTGGTCTGTGTTGCTCTTTGGGACTCAGAAGCTATATGGCAGTTCCTGGCACATTCAACTTCAGTGCTAAAATCAGTGTCATATGGATTTAAGTGCATTACGTGCAAGCCAGACTAAGGCAGTTTCTTTATAGTAGCTTACATCTTTCAATTAGTTAAAATAATACTCTGCAGGACAACTTGGACTTCTGCCTGCCATTCCTCATGATTTGACTATAGATCCTAATTGCAGTCTTGTCTAGTTCTCATGTAAAAAAAAAAGTATTGATTATAAAGTAGAGCTTCATTGATGAAGGGGCAGGTTGTGAGCACAATCAACCACAAGCTATAATAAAAGCTTTAAGGAACATTAACAACATATATAATCTACATTGAAAGTAGTATATCATCTTGCACATAGGGCATGAGAAAAGAGATTCGATAATTTGTAAGTAGTTAAAAGGTTAAAATAGCTTAAAATACTTCATTGAAGCAAGGCCCAACTCAAAGTCAGGTCTTGGTCTTGTGAGTGCTTCCCGTGCTGTGTGTGTTTCTTGAGCCCTGCTTGGTCTGCTCCGAGAAGTACCACTGGAAGCAGCTGCTTGCTTGGACCAGGTCTGGGACTCGCCTGGCTGCCCCTGGCTGTGTTCAAAAATATTCTTTCCATCTTGACAACTTGACATTAGTATTAAATTAAGAAAAAGACTTTTGAGACTAAATCAAAGGGATTTTTTAATATGCTTAATTAGAATCACTGTGTCTACTTACTGGTTCATGCTCTTTCCAGATAAAGACTTTAATAAAATGTCTGTCTTTGAAATTATTGACAAAAGAAACCTTTCCTCTCATCACTCTTCTCTCCTTCCCCTCGCTTCAGCAGGCTGGGGAGAAATGCCTAACGTCCACACAAAGACCGAAGCTTCTTGGGGAGAGCCGTCATCCCCTTCTGCTGCAGTTGATAATGGCACTTCGGCGTGGGGGAAGCCCCCCAGCAGTGGTACAGGGTGGGGAGATAATCCTGCCGAGTCGGCAGGGACATACGGAAGAACAAATGCTCCAGCTGCTGCCCCAGCACTGTGCAAACCAGGTATGTGCACAGATGTGACTGTCTTAAGAGGCTGGGAAAACAAGGCAAAGTGTGGTTGCTTCTGCCAGTGTCTTTAAACCAGGACTACTTCTGATTTTTCTGTGCGTTTAAATCGGACGCTTTCTTAATTTAATTTTCAAAACTCCATTAGCTCTTTCGAAATTTTTGAGATTCCAGATACCAAATTCATTTAAAAATATGAACGTGATGCATTGGTCCAGTACATTTAAAGACGTTCCTTAGAGTATTTTTGCATACTTTGAGAGTACTATAGAGTAAATTACAGATGTGCAGGAAACAGTGAAACCGCAGAACAGTGTGAATAATACTTATCCCTAGATGTCTGAAGGAGTCCTGTATTAGGTTGAGAAGCAACTGAGCTCAGTCAAGATAGGATTGATTTTGGTAGGCAGAGAAATATGTGAGAATGACTAGTCATAACTCCACTAAGCCGTTAAACTGAGGGAGTGGGTATCTTCTTCAGCTATTAAAACTGTTCAGAGGTTCAGGAACATCCTGAGCTACTTACAGCTTTGCAATTCCTAGCTAAGGTTATTTGACAAAAATCTTAAATCTCCAAATGCCCTGAAGGCTGCAGTGCTTGTTTTAGACTTGTGTTTTGGCTGTGGTAATCTTTAAGTTTCACTCCTGCTAAATACTGTAGCGGAGATAGTCAGAGGTCCCAGAAAACCTGAAAAGAGGAATGAGAGGTCTTAGAATGAGTAATCTCTGCTTTAAACAGAGTAAACAGAATGAGCTGACACAACCTCGTCATTTAATGTGAAGTGTTCCTTGCAGCCTACTTGTTCCTTTCAGATCCCATTCTTCTGAGATGTGAATGAATTTCTGACCGTTAGTAACCTTGTAATTTGGTTTTGTTCACTGGAAGAATGTGGTAGCTAAAATGGTGAGATTCGTTGAAAGCAAAATTGCACATAACAAGTGTGTGGTCATACTTTTGGTTCCTTGTTCCCAGGAGACTGGAAAGATCACAGATCTTACTTGTTCAGGAAAAAGTAAGACTTGCCATTGCTGGACTTTTTCTTCTTTGGCAGTATTTAGAGCCCTTTTCTTTTTTGCTAGCTTCAAAGGAAGAGTTCTTATCATTTAATGCCAATTAAGCTATTTGATGAACCTCTCTCTATATCTCTTGAAAATACTTAAATGTTAGCATACAGGATATGGTATAAAAGGATATTTCTGTAAAATTTGCATAAAATTAAATCTGATTTTCTTCTCCCTCTTTCCCTCCAGCTTCAAAATCTATGCAAGAAGGCTGGGGCAGTGGTGGGGATGAAGTGAATCTCAGTACTAGTCAGTGGGAAGATGAAGAAGGAGATATGTGGAATAATACTGCTTCACAAGAGAGCAGCTCCTCCTGTAATTCCTGGGGGAATGCCCCAAAGAAAGGACTTCAGAAGGTAAGACAAAAATAAAGATAGTCTCTAGGAACAAGTGGAATTACAGTGCAACATTTCTAGAATCAGTTGTCACAAATTTTCTCTTACATTACACCTGGCATTAGACCTCTGACACCAGAACACAAAAACAGCTTGCCACTTCAGTGGTTTGAGTACAGCTTACCTCGTTTACAGGGGCAAGTGAAAGATACTTGACGTCCAGCATGTCTCATGCTTTGGGAGGTCTTGTTGTTGTTGCTTTTGTTTTTTTTGTAAGTTTCGTAAGCTTTCATGTATTCTGATGAAGATAACGTATTAGCAGAAAGAGAAGTATTAAGCGGGCCTTCAGACACTTTCTCTGGTGGTAGAAAAGCAAATGGTAGTTTGTGATGAAGTGGTCCAGCAAAAAATATCCATTTCCTATTTGGAGAAACAAACAGATAATTTTAAGGTATGTACTGGTATGAGAAAGAAGCAAATTTGTACTGACGCCACACTTAACCAAGAACATACACAGTTATGTTAGGAAGTTTTGCGTTGCCCAGTCTTTATTTCAGGGCAAGGCCAGCCTAGAATTTAAAGGAATTGGGAATGCATTTATTCAATCTGCTTGTTATTCCATTAACCAACATAGGCTAGTGATTCAATCAAGTATGTGTTGTTGTAGTATTTCAGAATTTTTTATTTCCTTGTGGTTTTCTGCCAAAGATTAAAATTAAATAAATTTAAAGGTGGCTTTAATTCAGTGGTCAGCAAATCACATAGTAAATGGTACACTGAACACCTGTTCAGCTGAGATAAAGTGTGAATGATTTGTAGGGGAAGAGAATCAGTTACTTTGTTTGTAGGGTTCTTGAATACTTTATGAATTAATGTAGTAATATATCTTGCAGTAACATGTATTATTAATAAGAAAAACTGATTGTGTATTTGATGTGCATCTCACTAGTATGGATATTGGAAGCAGACCATTAATGGAATCTCTCACTTGTTTACCAAGGGCATGAAGACATCTAGCAAGCAAGATGAGGCCTGGATCATGAACCGCCTGATAAAACAGCTCACAGACATGGGCTTCCCTGTGAGTAGTGTTCATAGTTCAGCGTACCTGTGGCTTAGCTTTTGTAGCTTGTATTTATTCTTTCAGTGTCTCAGACTGTAACTACAAAAAGATATTCAGTCTTCTTCAGACTGGGAAGTAGTTCTGTTAACCTACAATTAGAAATTTACTTCAATTTCAGAAATCTATCACAAGCTAGTAGAGTGCTCTCTGAGATTGCTTGATGAAATTTGTAGAACTTTTGAAGTTCAGAGTTTTATATCAGACGTTACTTTGAACTTCAGTTCAAATTCCACTTCTGTTACCCATTCCTTATTAAATAGATGAAATTAGAGTATAGCTGTTTCTTTCTTTCTTTTTTTTTTTTAAAGAGAGACATATAGTAGTAATATTTAAGTTGCCTGTAGAAGATGGGAAGAAATTTAAATAGCAGAAGAGTGTGGCTTGACCTTGTAGAAATGGTACTTACTTGACAAACTGAAACAAACTAAACTGCTGTGGGAATTGGTAAAATCAGGATAAAAAAAAGTGTGCAGGCCTTATTTGTGTCTCACTGAGTAAATACCGAATCCAGTATTTTGAGATGTATCTGTTTTCTCAGTTTTCTTTGAAATCATGTAAGCATGTGATTACTTTTTCTCTTAACATAATTGCTATTTTTGACAGAGAGAGCCAGCGGAAGAGGCCTTGAAGAGCAACAATATGAATCTTGATCAGGCCATGAGTAAGTAGCTGTGTAAATAATTTTTTTTCTTCCTCGAAAGCAGCAAAGCAAAAGCTCATGATTCTGAGAGTTTGCTCTTATCCAGTTCAATTGGATAACATTTCTTTTCTAAAGATGTTTTTGCTTTTGTAAGCAGGATACACTTCTGTGAACTACTGTTTGCAAATTCACTGTCTTTGTGTCTCCTTTTTGAATCTATTTACCCTTTCTGTGAAGGTGCTCTGCTGGAAAAGAAGGTGGAAATGGACAAGCGTGGAATGGGAGTGACCGACTATAATGGAATGGTCACCAAACCCCTTGGCTGCCGCCCACCACCAATCTCCAAAGAGTCTTCCATGGACCGCCCCACCTTCCTTGACAAGGTAAGTTCAGAAATATGAATATGATTTACAGGTTAAAACTGTACACTGCAGAAATACTGATGGTTCCCACTGACTGTTTAGAAAGCTCGAGAGAGAAATGTGATATAGAATTCCATATTCCTGTATTCTTTTTCTTCTCTTTTAATTTTGTGTGAATTTTGTCCTTGTGGAAAGGACCAATGATTTGATTTCCACATAGAAATAAATAATCGTTATCCCAAGTGTTGCCCTTAAAAATAAAACCTACTAAGAAATTAGTAATGCAATGGAATTAGAAATGGAAAAAACAAAGAAATGGAGCGGGGAAAGCCTTTCACTCTGTAAGAGTGAGTCAGTCAGTGACCCTTGCTCATGTTAATGATGAGGTACAATCAAACCTAAAATCTTCAAGAATTAGGCTTCTATTTTTTGTTTTGACTTTGAGCTCCTTAAAGATTTCAGTGAAAGTTCAGCACGGGAACAAGGAGCTGAGGTATTTTTAAGTCAAAGAGCAGCCGCACATGGTCATAAATAGCTTCTCAGATGAGCTTCCTCTTCTGTGGTCACGTATGACAAATTTTCCAGCACCACGCAATGACCAAGGAGAAGGCTCCAGAAGTTAGTTGTGTCCAAGATTCGACAAAGTGCCTGAAGAACAGAATGTAGGGAAAAGTGCACCCAGATCTTCAGTAGGAAATGGTATTTACAACCTGACACAAAGTCTTCCAAATAGACCCACCAAAACACCTCAGAATCCTCCCCATCCGAAATTGTTAGTAAGGAGAGAGCATTCTGTGGTGCTATTCTTCATTTCATGAGTTATCTGAAATGTTCATAGAGGTGGTGGTGTTTTTTTCTGAATGCAGAAATCAGTACCTCTCACAAAGCTGTGCTGAAACCAATTCATTTTACGTAAGCTGTTTACAGGATGTGAGACAGTAAAGATATTTAGTCGTATTAAAAACTTTACTGACCATGAACAATCATTCTTTCCAGTCATCCACCCTGTGTTTTCTTAGTGTTAAGTACAGTACTGTGAAAGTTACAGTTTGAGCTGTGACAGGTTCCTAAGTGTTGTGGTAAGAAAATGAGCATGGCACTGTGCTAGGACATCTGATAAACGCTGACCTCTTAATGACAACTGCTACTATTTCTGCTGTCATCATAGCCTGAACAGTTTGCTGAGTTTCTGTTCTGGTACAGTGCAAACTGTAAAACAAGTTAATTTGATTAAACACAAATGTATCTTACATAATAAGGAAAAATGAGCATCTGTACAAAACTTGCTTTAGAAAGTCCTTACATACCCAAACTCTTTGTGATAGTTCAAATACTGCCACAGTGTCATGGCAGTTTCCTCCAAAGATTATACGATAGAAAAATGCTTTTCTGCTTTCGGGGGAATAATAACATTTGTTGTTTCTGGGCTCCCAACTCCTTAGAATGATATGGTGTCCATTGTTGTGTTGTTCCCTAACCCAGATGTGTCTGGCATAAACTGGCTCTTCTTTCTTCTTTTTCTCTTCCTACCACGTAAAATTCATTTTTAACTATAGCCAAACTATTTGTTTATGGCAAACCTTAATGAGTGTGTTAATTGAAAGATGCTTCTCCTGATGAAGGTCACAAAACTAGCGCATACATGCCAGTTAGCCTTTTCTTTTCTAGGATAACAATATCTTGAGCAGATTGCAAAAGAGAGAGGTGCATTATGTGAGGCATAACACATAATTATGGAAACATATGTTAAACACAACTATTGAGAAGGGAGTACTAAAATCATTAGTATTCATACAGCAAGTAAAATCTGTCAGTCTAGGCATAATCTGTCACAGTGAGTTTAGTATAACAAAGGAAATAATCCCAAACTATATTTGTTATCTATCAGAGTGTTGAGCAACTTGCTAAGTGAATTAAACAAATGCAGTTTCTATGCTAAGAATAGGTATTTTTTCCAAAGATATTCTTTCCATATTTACATCTCATGCTACTGGAGCAGCTCCTTTTCTCCAGAACCTTTTTGCCCTTTGAGGTAATATGTCAGAGCATGAACCCGGAGCTGCCTTACTTTCTAATCAAGTCATCTGTCCTTTTCCATGGCTGGTGAATGAGCTCTCTGCCATGGCTGCATAAAGCAATCCAGCCAACATTCCTGATTTTGCCTATTTTCTTACCAGGTCATTATCCTTTTGCTTGGCTTTGCTGAGTCTTCGATAAGTTATGCAAGGTTCTTCTTCACAAAATTGTAAGCTGGGTTAGTGTGCTCATTGCTACCTCTTTATCAGCTGATTCTCTCAACACTTGCTGCACATATTCTTTATTTTGTGTTGCATTGAGTCAATCTTTGGCATTCGGTGCTTTGTTAATTGTATTATTTTTCAGGATGTTATCTTGCCCTGTAGCACCATAAAAGGAGAAAGGAGAAAATCCAATGGCTTCGAGAAAATAAATACCCAGCCTAACAGTACCCTGATACATGATCTCAACCACGTTATCTCATACTTGGTGGTGAGCTTGCTGTACTTAGGTATCAGGTTTGCTTGAAGATGTTACCTGATGTCTTCTGGAGCCATCAAATTTGTAAGAAAAGCATGTAAGATTTTCCTGGAAGCATCCTGAAAGATAGTGTAAATAAGCCCAGTGTGTTTCAAAGAATATTTTCTAGAAGTGTAGGGATTGGGATTGGGTACCACTCCTGAGTACTAGGACTCAAGTTTGGTGTGTATTCTCCTGCACCTATGGAGCATTCTTCTAGGCTCAGAAGAAAAATGTGTTGTTTTGCTGATCTGTACTGAACACTTCTTGAACCATCCAGAGATGCTGTGTAATATTTTAGCACAATTTAGATGCAAGTGTTGAACTCTGGACCATTGAGAAGAGGCAAGATATTTATCAAAGATCCAAAAACAGAGTAGAGAAAGAATGTTAGTTTTTGAAACCAATGCCAAAGTGCGTAGGCTGCAGACAGCACCAGAGTACCACTCTCCAGCATACGTGCAGTGTTTTATGGTCTTTATGCTGCTACATTGCACCACTGTTGGTGGTTTGCTTGCCTTCATACAGCTTTGTGGCTGAGGCTGCTGAAGCATCAGTTGTATCTTCAATGCCAGCTTGGAAGATCTATTTATGGGTGCCAAAACTGTAACAGAGTACAGCTAATGGATAACTGCACTGTACTCCTTATTTCTGATCTGCCATATCCTTTTATGCATATCCAGTGCATAAAACTGGTTGTAGTGTGGACTCATAATGTTACTTGTTCCAGCTGGTGAAAGAAGAGGAAAAAAAAAAAAGAAAGGCTTTCTGCAGGACTTGCAGGCTATTCTGTTGTCATTTCCCAGATTTGTTTTGGTGCTGTAGATGTTTGTTGCTAGAGTAAGGACTTAGCAGACTGATGTCAGTGCATCCCATAGTCTGAATTACAACACTGTTTTATTTTGTCATATACTTTGTTCCTTGCAATTTATAGATTATCAGATGTATGTCATCAAAAGTCAGGTGAACTTGCTGAAGAGAAGTATCGTCAGCCAGCTTTAGCATTAGTTCAAGCTCACCTTTTTACAAGGCTTCTGTTAGTTCCATGGCAGACTCATTTTCCCTCCTGCTGTCCTCTACCGTCCCTTTTTTATGCTTTCTCCCATATCACCAGCATAGAGTCCTGTCTTCTTTGCCCTGATGCTGCTTGCAAACTTTCTCCCAAATTCTTGAGAATGTAGGAAATTCTGCCCTAACAAATTAAGCCCTTTTTCACTACTGTCTTGGTTGCTGATTGGCTCTTTTTCTCTCCTGTTGACAAATCCAAGATACAACTCTTGATGCTTGTTGGCTGCAATCATGTTTTCCCACAAATATTCTATTTGGCTACACTATTTCCTTGTTTCTAATTCAAATATAGTGTTTGTTGGATTTTTTTCCAACCTCTTCTTTCACATTCTGATCCCCCTGGCTCTCACGAGTGTCATAGTTTTTGTCTTTGGGATAATGAATGAGATATTTTATCATTATGAAGACACATCTTTTGAGGCTTGCAATTAGATGATGATCACTAGATTTTTAAGTTAGATTTTTTTTCTTCTTCTTTCCTTCATTTCTGCTTCCTATGATCCAGTGATTGTTTGTTTTGTGCTTTCAAACTTTGAAACCTCTTTCAAATTTCCTCTTTTCAAAATAAAAATCACAATGATAAGCATATTTTCGACTATTACGTTTCCTGCAAGTGTCTTCTGCCTGTACCTATCTCACAGTAGAGAGTTCTCAGTTTGCAGAGAGCTTATTTTAAGGAGATTTTATTTCTTTAGCTTCCTTCTTTGGAAAAGGTGGTTTTTTTTCTGTTTTAAGAAGGTATTAATGTGTTTTCTACTAAGTACTTTTGTAACTGACTTTGTATAAAGACCTCTGGCAAATTCAGCAGTCAGGCATCTGTCTGTTGGGCTGTCTTGATTCATGAAGTGGCAGTTGTTGTGGGCAGGTGACTGCCAAAGTGTCCAGGAATCCTCTGCTAAATTGTCTGTATCTCACAGGCCTAAAAGATCTTTCTGTTGTGAGAGACTTTCCAAAGTCCTAAAAGTAATATTTTGTTGAGCATCAATATGGTGCTTTGTGTCCAACAAATATGGAAGGAAATACCGCCACTCGTAGGATTTTACACTTGTGTTGAGTCCCTTAAAAGAAGTTAAATACAGTGCTGGATTGAGCTTGATTTTGGCAATTCAGATGTGGGGGGGGGTAATTGATTAGCCTCAGGGAGAAATGTAACATAAATTTGTGAGACAACCACTGAAGAGGGATGGACAGGAAACGTTAGGTTAGAAAAGATTATTTTTCGGGAAACAATTACTACAGAAAGGGCCCGAAAAATAACAGATTACAAACCATTGTCAGCAGTAAAGGTGTCACCTAGTCTGGATTGAGAATGACTGATGACTACTTCATGTTGACCAACTAAAAAGCTTTATGTGAAATGAATTGATTTCAGTTCCATTTGTAGGGTACAGATTTGTGCAGCACAGTTGGCCTCTTCCAATAGGTTCACATTCAGAAAATGAGAACCAAGTAAATGTGAACAATGTGTTATAAACTTGCTACAAAAGACGGGCTGTAGTTCAGCAAAAGAACATGCTTGTGATGAAGGTGGCCTTGCAGTAAAACAGAGCGCGCCTGTTCTGGAAATCAGATGCCTGAATCTCCAGCGTGGCTTGTCCTCCGCCTTCCTCAGCACTGCATAATTCTACAATGAGAAAAAATAATGCCAGTGGGACAATATCTGAGTAAATTTTGGGCACAGGAAGGGATTGCATTGGTCTCTTTTGGTCAATACAGAGGAAACAACGGCACCTGAAAGAGAGCACGCACGAAGCTTGAAATTATTTTCACTTTAAAGGGGGAAGGGTAGAATTGTAAACATATGTCTGTGATCTAAGGAGAAATCCTTGAACCTGTTACTGTCATGCAAGCTGCAGTTGTTTGTAGAGTGTGACTGATGTCCAGTAGAATGTAAAATATCTTGAGCTGAAAGGCCTTGGGGATATCATTAGAAAATGTCAGTGTCCCCCTCAGGATAGTCAGATAGCATGTCAAGTGTCACTTTGCCTGGTGGTAAAGAAACTTTTTCTTTGCATCAAAGGAGAGCTGTTGAAAATGCATTTTTTAGGATTAACTTAGAACGTAAAATTTACGGAGCATGCCTGCTGCATTAGGTCATTTGTTTGGGTATCTGGTTGGAGGACTGGGCTGCTTTTCTAACAAAGGAGGTTTATCGGTATCCCACGATCTTCTGAGGGATTGAATTTAATGGTTGAAATAACCTAGCTCCTCACCTATAGAAAAGCCTCTTTGCAGTGAAAATATTGCCTGAAAAACACCAGTCCAGTACATTGCAAATTAAAGTTTTTTTTCCCCCTCTGCCTGTTTTTGGAGTCGTATTTTGTACGCAGTGTTATTTGATCATGCCTGCCCCAGGCTTCCCAGACATCAAAGCACAGTTTGAGATAGAATTGAGTACCCCACTGTAATACTAGCTAGATATCTACCTGTTTGATTGGGGATTATATGATTTATTTTATTTTCTGACTTGCTGTTTGCCCCCCACAGGGGCTGCCTTCTGTACATCATATCCATGTTCACCCATGGTTCCTTGCAGCCCTGTGGTGAGAGGGGGGCTCCTTATGTGTTGCTAAAATCTGACTCCTCCTGGGGGATGTTCAGGCAGTGTCTTAATCACTTTCCTAGGAAGGCTACAGAGACAACATTATCATTATCGTTTTTAAGTATTTTTGTGTTCTGTGGGTGCGTTAGAGAGTAATGTTTCAGAGTGGATATTAATAAGTCACTGCTATGTGAATATTAAAAGAGGCTCATGTGTCTCAGTTAGGAAAGGGGATTAATGCAAACATGTCTTTTTAAAAGCAGAGCTATGATGTGGAACCGAATACAGACTGGTGTCAAATTAGCTTATCTAGTCTTCCTAGGTTAGCAGAAGTGGTGCATCGGCTAGGTGGCTAGAGCCCCTCCTGTCCAGCTGGGAGGGGATGAGGGTGGTTGTGCATTTGTGGATTAAGTGCAACAAAGTAAAGAAAAACAGTACCTTAATCCTATTTCTCTTTCTCTTCTTCCTTCACCCCATACTTTTCATTCCCCATCATTCATACCTCTTTTTTTTATTTTTATTTTTTAATATTTTGATTTTTTCACTCATCCATGCTCTTTCATATTTCCATGGGAAACTGTTTTGTGCGCTGCCCGCTCCTGGGCACTGCACACAGCTCACCCTTTCTTTCTCCAATCAGGATGGCGGCCTAGTGGAAGAGCCCACTACTTCACCATTTTTGCCTTCACCAAGCCTGAAGCTCCCCCTTTCAAACAGTGCACTCCCTAATCAGACCCTGGGCGGGATTGCCTCAGGGCTGGGCATGCAAAACTTGAATTCTTCTCGACAGGTAAGGCTGCTTGGAGAGGTCGCAGTTTGAATTTGAGTGCTCTTGGACTCGCAGCTAGCCAGGCACTTCCCCCTGGGAAACAGTGGTTTAAGCTGAAAATGTGTACAAAATCTTTGTTCACATGAAATATCAGTGAAGAAACTACCTGCTGTGTAAACGTTTCACATTATAGGACTTAAAACAACTGCTTAGTTGTAATCAGCCTGCTAATTATACGCGTCCATTGAGAAGAGACTGTAGTATTATGGATTTATAACTCTGAACCCTGGAATAGCTCTGCCTTGATTGATGTGAGGTTTCTTTTTTTGCGGCATTGCTAATTGTCACAGACTTTAAGACAGAGGCATTGCTCTAATTCGTCTTTCCTGGGTGGCATAATTATTCAGTGATGAGATGGGTGAGAAGTGATGGCTTTTTTTTTATTCCTGTCATAAGTGTCAAGGCAGCTTATAGCTTTGACAGGTGGTGAGAAAGAAACTGTGCTTCTAGTACCTCTGGTCAAATAAAACATCGTGGCAAGAGGGATGTTTTGGCCCCTGGATAGAGCATGCTGAAAGGGAAAGAAAGGGAGAGGAGATGGAGGGGAAGGCTCATAAACAGGATGAGACTGAGAGGTCATAAACTATTGTTGATTATGAAAAGGTTATTTTTGCCATATAAATTGAAGTACTAGTAAAGATCAGAAAAAACAACACCGTAAAATTCTATCTATCATTCTCTGGTGTCTTTTATTACATATATTCTTTTAAGTTAGTTTTTTGAAGGCAATACTTGACTAGCATTTACAGCCCATTACACATATCAGAAGCACAGGCTGCTCTGATAGCACGTCTGTTATCAGTGGCTTTGTAGAACGAATACATGTAAAAACTGCCTAGATAATTTAATGATTAGGATGTTGTGAGTTTAGTGACTTCATTCTTCTGTTCTTTCCTGCACTATACAAACATTTTTGGCAAGTACTTTTCATTGTTCATCTTGTGACCCCCTAGGGTTATGCATCCTTCTAAAAGAGATCTTCAGCTACCTTTTGTGCAGGCATCTGTACAAAGTTTTGGCAGGAGTGGGATGATATCAGGTATATGGTGATCTTTGCCATGCCCGATTCCGAACCTATTTGTCAATAAGGCGTCCCACAGAACAGTCTGTACGTACTGGTTTCTTTATCCATGCCTGGCATAATCATTGAGGATAAAGGCTGCACAGATGAGGAACTTTCAGGTTATATGTGAGTGATGTGTTTCAAGGCCTATGTCCTTCTTGCCCTGCTGTAGATACCGAGTGGCAATCTGGGTATGTTTGGCAATAGCGGAGCAGCACAAGCCAGGACCATGCAACAGCCGCAGCAACCGCCAGTGCAACCTCTTAATTCATCCCAGCCTAGTCTTCGTGCTCAAGTGCCTCAGTTTCTATCCCCTCAGGTGAGATGAAGCTCCCAGTCTTGTGTTTTCCCTTTCCCTGGAACTCTCCTATGTGCTTTCTCCTCTGCATATTCATTCTGTGATGATCCTGAGGCCTTGCAGCTACCGTTGCCTTGCTGTTCTCACGTGTAAACTGTTTGTTATCTGTGTGTACAGATTCTCTTGCTCCTTTTTGCAAAAAGCAGTGTTTCTAGAGAGCTGAGGAGTTTGTTCTCAGTTTTGTTTTGTTTTGTTTTGTTTGTAAATGGATGTGTGAATATTGTTATTAAGATTGTATTAGAGCCTATTGTTAATTTTTCAATAATTTATGGTGCAGTTCAGGTAATAGTAATATTATTCAGCTGATGTCTTGTGGCTCTTATTTATGGCTTATGCAGTTGCCAGTGCTAAAAGTGAATGTACAAGGTTTAATATACTGCTCTTTCTTAGGTTCAAGCACAGCTTTTGCAGTTTGCAGCAAAAAACATTGGTCTCAACCCTGCACTATTAACCTCGCCAATTAATCCTCAGCATATGACGATGTTGAACCAGCTCTATCAGCTGCAGCTGGTAAGTTTAAAAACATGGCAAGTAAGCTGTAAATCTGAATTGATGATAAAATAAGAGAACAACTAACTAAATCTTTAAATGGACGTGACAGCTCTTTAAAGCAATTGGATGGTGATTTCTTTGGCAGAGTTTCCTTTCAAAGAAACAAAATCATGTTTTTTGCCTCAGGCTTTATAAATAGTAATTTGTGGAATAATTATCCTTTACAGCATATCAGTGGAACTAAAAAGTCAATTGTCTTCATGCTATTGTATATTATCAAACAGCACTAATCTGCATATTATATGCAACTCATTGACCAGCTGGGAAATTTGTGTCAAAACATAACAAGAGGGAAATCTTAGCAGTGCTGGTCACATGAGTTACCTGAAGAACTTTATTTGAGTGCCTCACTAAATATAAAGTCTATGGTGAATTTGCTGTAATTAATGGAATGAATATTAATCACACCATGTGATAAGAACTACTTTTATAAAGATGTGTATTTTTGCTATATTTGCAAATATGTATGTATATATTAATCAGATTTTATGAATATTTTTAAAGTGATATTCTGTGCTAACGTTATGTTAGTATTTGCTAGTGTTAAATATTAGATTGTGAATGACAAACTACCTTTGTTGCTGATGTCAATGTGTTAGTCTAACTCTTCTCATAGTGACAGTATTTGATACCATTATTCGTTTCTGATTATATTTCACAGTTTTGAGAAGCACAGCATTGTTCTCATGGCATGGTAATAATTGGACAGTACAAAGCTACTTGAAAAATACCTGTACAGAACTCCTTTGGGTTTTAAGTTCAAGTGATAAAGAGAAATAATACCTTGTCCATTTAAAGACCTTAGAATTGTGGAATTTTTTTCTGGAGTAAAGCAGCACAACTGATTCAATGCAATGTGTTGTCAGAGTTAAAGATGAGCGAAGCAAAATAACTATTGGTACTTTCCCTATTTGTATAACATAAACTTATATTTTAATTTTTGCTTTATCTTACAAACTTTTCAGAAGACAAGCAGGTTCCTATCTTTAATG
The DNA here is from genome assembly GCA_013399115.1 of Anseranas semipalmata. Classification (NCBI taxonomy): domain Eukaryota; kingdom Metazoa; phylum Chordata; class Aves; order Anseriformes; family Anseranatidae; genus Anseranas; species Anseranas semipalmata. The sequence goes on from VXAA01000756.1 coordinate 3,314,431, forward strand.
AATACTTATTGCTGACAAACTTACTCATCAGTGTATTTACTGACTTACTTGGTTTAAAAAAAACACACAATTCTGGAATTCTGGACTTAAACAAATGTATTTTATAATACACTCTTAACAAGATTGTTATATTTGCTTCATTGTCTGTTTTCAGAAAACTCCAGTGTTTCCCTGGTATTTTATATTGTGTCAGATCAGTTCAGGCAAGCTTGTTAGACTTCTTGTATATGTTAGGACCTCTTACCTCTCATTTCCATCTTGTAGGCGTACCAACGTTTACAAATCCAGCAGCAGATGTTACAGGCTCAGCGTAATGTTTCCGGACCCATGAGACAACAGGAGCAGCAAGTAGGTTTGACTGCCAATTCAATTTCACCATTAGAGTTTGGTTTCAATAGCTTAGAGATTGTAGTACATAATACCAAACCAGCTAAAGCATCCTTAGGAACAATAATAGCACGTGGTTTGAATATTGAAATGGAAAGAGTCCTAGAGGAATAAAGCTACTTCACAGCGTTCAGTTACTGGAGGAAAGCTCTTCAACCCTTAATTCAGTCAATTTTTTTTTATAAAGAGTTCTATTGTGTTACTTCAGGGTAGAAAAAGGCATAAGAAGTCTTGCGCCCTTGTGTTGAATTGATCATTTATTGATTCATTCTCTTCTGTTGCCAGGTTGCACGTACAATCAATAACATGCAGCAGCAGATCCAGCAGCACCAGCGCCAGCTGGCCCAGGCCCTGCTTATGAAGCAGCAGCCTCCCCCTCCACATCTATCTTTGCACCCCTCTGCAGGCAAATCAGCCATGGATAGCTTTTCACCCCATCCCCAGGCTCCCGGCCTTCCTGACCTGCAGACCAAAGAGCAACAGTCTTCACCGAACACCTTTGCTCCTTACCCTCTTGGTATGTGTCCTTCATTAAAGCAATTCCAAATGCAAAAGGCAGAGGGAGTACATTTCATTATTTCAGTGTCTAAGTACTTTGCTCTACAGTATAATAAATACAGAAATACAAAAGATATGTTTATTAACTAGTGTTGAAATGCCTAAACAAAGTCATGGTACTACACGCCTATCTGGTAGTTATACAAGTGAGCTGTATTTGCTCACCTGTGCTTTGCAGAACAGAAGATCTGCTTAATTAACTATCTTGGTATGTTGCTTTTCATGAACTAAATATAAATTAACAGTATCATGTTGTAAAATACACAAATGTCATCTTATAAACAGGAATATTGTCTTAAGTCACTTAAAGTCTTCTTTCTACTTGAATCAGCACTGGTAAGGCATCAACTTTGGTCAAAGTATTTCAAGACACATACAGATCAGTTTGAAGGAATGCAGAAGGAGTGTTGTGCAGGTGATTAGATGCTTTGAAAATATGACTGGTGAGGAAAAAATGAAATTCTTTGGTCACTTTAAAGAGAAGACTTAAGAGACATGCAGCAATCTTCAAAAATATAAAAGATAGCTTCAAAGAAGTTGTCTTCTATGTGGTTAATGGAAGAGGTAATAAAATTTTGTTGCGTAAAAGAGGTCCTTAAACATTAAGAACCACTTATTTACTCTAAGAAAAGTAGGGTACTGGAATAAATGGTCTGGGAAGTTTGTGAAATCTTCTTTACCAGTCATTTCATGGTAGATTAGACATAGATCTGTCAAATATGATCGATGTCAAAATAAATCGATGCGGCCTTGAGACAGGTGAACAGAACAACCTTTCAGACCTGTTTTCTGTGATTGTTTGATGCGTGCCATAGACTTTATGACATAGGGGAATTAATTTAATCTCTGTGCTTCTCTGTGCTGTATACAAAGTTTTATCTATCATTCAGCACTTAAGAAGGTGATTCTGACTGCTGCGGGGAGCTGTTATAGCAGGGAGCATCAGAAGGTGGAAGAATTTGTGAGTTAAGGGCCTAAGTCTAAGGGGTTCTTATCATATCTCAGCTTCCTGTGATCTGCTAACATTCAGAATTATATATCAAAAAGGATCCAGATCCATGTCACGGAAGCATGTTAAAATTATTCCCTAAATACTATGTATGTATTATGTGAAAACAGTTAAGATGATTTTGTTCGATCTGTTTCAAAGTAATGTCCGTACCTCCTCTGACAAATAGCAGCTTTTTGTATGACCTCTTAGTTAATTGCTTTGTTTGGGATTTTTAAAATGTTGTTAGCAAAATAAAATGGCAGACATCACAGGGGTATGCTGGTGAGACATTCAGAATACTTTGGCTTAGCAATGGAATGTTGCAAATTCTTCACTGGTTTAAACTTAGCATTCCAGCGCATTCTTCCAGAAGACCTTTTCTGGGACAAGTGAAGAGACTGCAAGTAGAAATACTGACAGTTTTAAAATATGTCCCTACATGGTTTTTTTGTTTGTTTGTTTGTTTTCCCCTTTTAGCAATGTTCTAATATTTTCTGAATTCATAGGAGTGTTATTCTACATCGGTGTTCCCCTAACAGCTAGTTTTTTGACAGCAGATTGAAAACATGCTTAGTAAATTACTGCATGTATGTATGAACGTCTAAAAATCAATGTTTAATAATTCCTTTAGCTGTTTTTTTAAACATAGACTTTAGTCTTCCATTACATTAGGGATATGTAATGACCTGTTTCCCCTTAGCTGGACTGAACCCGAACATGAATGTAAATAACATGGACATTACTGGTGGTTTGTCAGTGAAGGACACTTCTCAGTCCCAGTCTCGCCTTCCTCAGTGGACACACCCCAACTCAATGGATAATCTGTCTAGTGCTGCTTCTTCGCTTGACCAGAACTCCAGCAAGCACGGTACGTTGCATTTAATCTCTGTGTTAGTTTGGCTTTTTGAAATATGAGTCACATTGCAATTATCATTTTTTTCTCATGATACTCTTTTCTGTAAGTGCTGCTAAGTGGTTGGTACAAAGCAGCACCCTTTGAGACTGTGATATTTTTAAGATTTCCGTAGTAACATTCAGCAATGTATTGAAAGTTCTTGCAACTACATGCAGACCTTTCTATTTCTTTCATTTAGTGAATTTTAGTGCTGAGAACGTGGAGTTCAAGTAAAATAAGCCATTAGTGTTGGCAACACGTGCAAACAAGTCCCACAAGCTTTCCCGTACTCCAGTTCTGCATACGTTCATTCTAAAAAGCTTTACATTGACTTTCTCCCACAGTTTTTCCAATATCATCAACCTTTCACAACCAGTCATGTATGAAGGCACGATGGATTATATAATTACCCACACTGGGAGTTAGGAGCACAAAATTCATAGCCTTCCAGGAGTGACTGTTAATCTGTTTGAACACCATTATCCCTTTTTCCTGCAGTATCCTGAGTCATTTATTCCTTTATTTCCTGTATCCAAGTTTATTCTGTTAGAAGATGACACTGTTAGCTGTCTTTTATCCAGTTTTTTATTATTAGCAGCATGAATTATTTCCCTTTTGGGATAGTTTCTTATTCTGCAAATAGTTGTACTGCTTATGCCAAATTGTTGTCTGATAATTTGTAGGAACGTGGGATTGGTTATTTCAAATCATCCATCCTGTCAGTAATGAATACCTAGAGAAGATTGAGAAGGGGGCATGCCTACAGTGATATTCCATAGTATGCTGTCAGAAAATTCCTATTTACCATCACTATGATGATTTGAATTACTTTCTTTCTGGCAGTAATGTAACCTGAATTTCCTTAGCTAACTTAAGAGTCTAGATTTTACCAGCAGTGTGTATCACAGCTGTATTTCCTAGTAAGGCTTCAGAGGCTGTTAAGCTTCATTCATTGTGTTTATGTTTTATTTATTTTTTCTTTTAATACAGAAAAGAAAAAGAAAATAGTAACAAAATAAAGGGACTGATGAAATTCCATACCCCAAATTAGTCCCACTCCTAAACAAAGCCTTTCCATTTCATTCTTTACAGGTGCTATACCTGGAGGTTTAAGTATTGGTCCTCCGGGAAAGTCCTCCATTGATGACTCTTATGGCCGGTATGATCTGATTCAAAACAGTGAATCGCCCGCCAGTCCGCCCGTAGCTGTTCCTCACAGCTGGTCACGTGCCAAAACCGATAGTGATAAAATTTCCAATGGCTCCAGCATAAACTGGCCACCAGGTAACAAAATGCAAAGCTTTTGTGTTACATTGATGTCATTAAAATGTACTGTTGGTTTTATTTGTTGAATCCTTATGCCTTCTAGTATGGAGAATTAAACTTTGGAGAAATATGATTTTATATACCCTTGCCTATTTTTATTTTTATTTGGAACAGAATTTCATCCAGGAGTGCCATGGAAAGGACTGCAGAATATTGATCCTGAAAATGACCCTGATGTTACTCCTGGAAGTGTTCCAACTGGGCCCACCATAAACACCACAATACAGGATGTTAATCGCTATCTTCTCAAGAGTGGAGGTAAACACACAAATTACTTTCACATCTCTATTTACTTTCTTCTTTCCAACAAAGTTGACTTCATATAATATGGGTATCGTATATTTTTGCACATAATCCCGATCTAATAAAGCTTCTGCTCTTAACTTTCACTGAAAGCCCAGAAATACATTATTTAACTATGGGACTATGAAGTTTCTGGTTTTCCTTGGGAATGTAAATATTTTTATGTTGGGAAGGGCTGTGATATGTAATACAACTTCCAGTGACCACAAAAGTTTTTTGTAATATATATAATTCCTACCACTTTGTTTTGAACAAGATTTTGTTCTCCATGCTGCCCAACCTCTTGCACTTCAGGAAGTGCTTAAGTCACAATACAACAGTTCCATGGTTGTTGCTGAGGCAGCAGGCTTCTGTCACGCATAATTGTGGCTTTGTTAGATCAAGTTTTATCCCCAAAACTATCAAAGAAAAGATTAAAAAAAAAAAAAAAAAAAAGAAGGAAATAACTTGTAGACTAGAATTTCTCAGTGCTATTTCCATTCCTTTTGTCCTGGCAGTGTTTACTCCAGAATTAAAAGAGTATTCTCTAAAACAATAGACCAATGGAATTATGCTATTTACTAACTAGATATACTGAAAGTGGATCAATGGAGAGATTACTTGGTTTAATTGTGATCAGTGTGCCGTAATAGGCAAGTTATCTGTACTCTATGAGAGCATTCTAATATGCACAGGGATATTATAATCAGGTTGTCAAGAAGGACCTGTCAGGATTAAAAATGTGGATTTTGTTATACTAGCTACATCTGTGATATCTGCACAGACTGTAAGTCAAAATTAAATCAGAAACTAGTTTCCAGCTCTGACCATGTTAGCTCAGGTGAAAGGATGTGAGGGAAAGAAGGAGGGCTTTTCATTGCCTTGAGTGATTTTGAATTGTCCCTTACCAGAAAGCAGTCTTTATTTAAACTGAAATATAAAGTATTTGTGTGCATGAGTAATGTTGAATTAACTTTTAATGACTGAGATATACTTCAAGGGGCAGGCAACCTCAGTTGTTTGAAGTTATCTTTACAGTGCTAAATAGAAAAGTATAAAGACATAATTCAGCCACAGTTCAGGTATGGTGCACCCAAGAAATACTCCCTTTAGGCCAAAAACATAGCCCTACAGAGCTGTACCTGTAAGTGAAATGATACCTGCTGCAAGTCTTACTTCTTTATGGAATGGAAGTATACATTAGCTCTGTTGGTATATAATCTATCTATGGAATGAAGAAATAATTACACCACTTGTAGAGGGTCAGTATAGATGATCTTCACAGAGGTAAACAGTACTAGAGGGCAAAACCCTGTGAAAAGCAGTGACTGCTGGGGTTCATAATATGCTTCCTTTCCTCATTGTTTGTTTATCTTGTTAATATAAATAATATAGTTTTAATAAAAAATGTCATTGCTGAGTTTGCTTCTTTATGCTTGCGTAACATGGGTGTTTGCTTCTGGGTAAAATTATCTGTTAGTGTCAGTACTCCTTCGAATGAGACTGGGATCTTCATGCCATGCTGCCAGGAAAAGCCTGTCTTTGAATACTACATCTTGAAGTTCACAGATTGTATTAATGGAGCTGAAATCCATTAACAGGGTTAGACTGTGGCTTATACACTGTACAATTAGAAATAGACAAAACCTAAGCTTTTGGTTTGATTGTTGTTTTGCCCTGTTTGCTAAAGATGCTTTACAGGATCATCTACTATGAACTGAAAGCCTTAGCCATGTGGAACCAGGGCTGCTTTCAGCTCTGTGGGCATATGGGCCTTTGAATCTGCTATAATTCCGTTACCCCCAGCCTTCCTCAGAGGTGTCTGCATGGGGAATGGATTGTTTCCAGAGAAGGCCTTGATATAATTATTTTGCCTGAGACTGATGTCTGTACTGGTGTGTTCTGAGGAACAGCACAGTGAGTCTGGATAAGGTAAAGTTTGGTTGGTCTCTGTTCCAGCTGAACATATGTAGCCTGTGGTTTTTATTGAGCTGTGAGGGATGATATTGTCCTTTTACTTCCTCCCTTCTGCCTCAGTACACCACTCTGTCTTCTTCCAAAGAACTCATCTATTTTTGTTAGTCGGGTAAAGATGTTTCAGTATCACAGTATATCTATGTATGTCCGGAATGATAAGTCACCTGGGATACACACTTAATTTTGTTGGTGGCTAGAGAGAATACTTCCACTTCTTCTGGTCTTTTATAATGAAGATACTTTTTTTTATGTTCAGTCTCTTTCATTTGCTACCAGTAAGGAAATTGTATGTACGCTTAGATAGCTCCTCAGATTGTAAATGATTTACCAAGATGGTTTCAGGCTATTTCGTTTAATGTTATTAGTTTGACAAGAGATTTCTAAAATATATCCTTGCTTTACTGAAAGTCTGCAAAAATCTAAAGATGTTTGTAGGCATTAGAATGCAGGAGAAGTGCTCACCTCAAGTAATTTAGGACAAATCACCCATGGTAAGAGGTTAGTTTATCATATACATTTATGCTCATCTACAGTTGCCATCGCTTAAGTCAGCCGGCAAAGCACCTTTATAAATGAAGCCTGTTCCTTAAGACTGAACAGTTTAATGCTGATTTTTTTAGAGTTGCGTATCTTAAATGAAATGCAGAATTTATCTTCTGCACAGGCGCTAGTACATTTACTACTGTGCCAGCTTTCTTTTCTTTCCTACTGAAGACTTCTGCTTCACTTTATCATGCTTTCTGTAACATTTCATTCCTAGACTTCAGAGACCAGGCTGATTAAGGAAAATGCCTTGCATGGTTTGTATTTGCACATAATAGATTTGCTTATGTCACACCAAACATCATTATGCCCATCTTTCTTAGTTGCTTCTCTGCTGGTTCTGCAGGGTCATCCCCAACATCATCTCAGAATGCCACGCTGCCTTCATCGAGTGCCTGGCCGCTTAGTGCCTCCGGCTACAGTAGCTCTTTCAGCAGCATTGCATCCGCACCTAGCATTGCAGGTACGAAAAAATGGCCTTTCTACTTTCACGTTCCTCTGCATTCTGAGAAAAGGCCCTAGAAAGTGCTTTCCCAATTATTGCAGTAGTGCTACTATACACAGAAGCACATTTTTTAGTCTTGTGCTAGGTAGGCAGCTCTCCTGGCAGCTCTTCAGTGGTGATCATTGTATGGTATGCCTGGAATTGTGCTAAGGAAAAATATTTAGTCCACTTGGTGCCACATGCCGTCACTCTGTATTGGCATCGAGGTGTCTTAATGACTATTTCCATTGCAACTTCGCAGAGGAATGTTCTGTTCTCTAGGACCTCAGTAGTAACTCCCCTACTAGACCCTTCCAGTGAGAGCTGATAGGGATTTTTTGTTAACAAACTCACCATTAACAGTAAAACGTCTTCAGCTCAGGAGAAAGTTTAGTTGTACCTCAAGGAGGTACTCTGCCTGGCAGTGGGGGTTGGGTTTGGGGGCTATTTATCTGTTGATGAAAGCTTCCTAAAGAACAGGTTTGTTTTCTTAGTGTATCCCCTTACTTAAGCAGATCAAAACACCTGTTTAAATGTCTTTTAATCATCAATCCAAAGAGTGATGCGTACCTATATACACGAGCTTGTAGATGGTGTAAACGATATGCAAATTGCCCCATTCTTTTCAATGAGCTATAAATTCTGAGGTATGTCTTTTTGAGAATTATAGAAAATTTGCTTGCAAACCAACTACGTAAGTTTGTCCCATTATAAAAAATGTGAAGGGGCTGTTGCATGGATTGTATTATCGTTTTCATATCTGATCAATGAATACTCTCCACTTCTTTGAACAAAAGAAGCCACAGCCTCCAGGTCATACTGCAGGTAGCAAAGCAAAAAGGTTTTGTTTGAAATGTTTTACTTCAATAAAAGGGAAAGAAAGGGACGGCTTGCTTTTCTTTTATCTGCCATGCATTTCTGCTTTATTTGCTTTTATTTTTTTGCAGTCTCATCTAATCTTTGTGTTAACCCCATGAGAATTAGTGACATAGCAACATCTAATCTGTGGTAACATGCATGCATCGTGTGCTACATTGCAGGCTGAGCTGCTCTGAGTTCTAAAACTCAGACTTTTCCTCCTTACCCCCACCCTTTTTTCCCTTGTTAATGCCTTGATTATCATTGTTAAATTATTTTTGTCACTACAGTTTGCAACAAGATGGGAGAGTAGTTGCCCTTTCACTTAAATTACTATGATTCAATATGAAATCATTGAGTTAGATGATACAGATAAGTGTGTGTGTGTGTGTGTGTGTGTGATTTGATGACTCGTAAATTTGGCTTCAGGGTTCCTCATACAAAGACTTCTATGACTACCTGCTGCAAAGCACTGATTCAGTATAAGCTTAATCTGCCAGTTCAGATCTGGTTTTTAAAAAAATCACAACATTTATGCACCTTTGACTTTGTCAGATCAAGTATTTTCTTACTGTCTGCAGCCGACATAAAAGCATTAAGCCAGCATAAACACAGTATCACTTGCTCTGGCAGAAGATGCAGCAACATGACCATTGCAGCCCATCACAGTCAACTGTGTGCTGGTAATGTTAGTAATGGTGGGGCTGTGTTACGGCAAGCAAATTAGACTCTTTACTTTCATAACATACGTTGTTACAAGGAAGAAAGGCAGAGATGTGCAAGTCTAAAGGTGAATAAGGGATTTAGTTTTAGTATCTGTAATTTCAATCAATTTTGTGTGCTACTCACTGCTAAACGGTACTCGTTATTCTTGTTTTTTGTATTATTTTATAAAGCTCTGATTTGACAGGAATGGTAGTAAAATTGTTGAAATACTGACTGATGAAATAAACTGAACAGTAAAAAGTTTCAAAGAGTGACAGACTGATACGGTCTACTCTTCTGAAGACTTCAGTTTCTCAAAGGCAGTTGAAAAAGAGTATCTGTTACTTTGAATATTCAGAAATACAATTTTTGTTGGTCTTTGATCTTTGGAATTTTAATAATATATCAGAAGAACATATGGATATGCTGCTTATTTTATATTAGATGAAATGAGATATGCAGAAATAAAGTGGTTAAGTCCTATTAAACCTTTGAGAGAGATAATCTTGAAGTGTTTCATTATACTTTTGATGAAATTAGATTTCAAACACTTAAGTCCATTTTCTGGTATTTTTTAATGTATTGTCTTCTACAAGAAAGCAAAATAGTAGGAGATTTTTAAAAAGGGAACTGTATATGTAGCAGGTGTTGTTAGAATCATTAAGTAAAAAATTCTTTGAAAATGTAAATAACAGTGTAAGTAGGTTACATGTATAGAGGATTTATATCACTGATTTGCTACAGAACCCTGTTCTTTTCTCTCCCGAAAAGCTGGAAGAATTTAGTCAATGCAGAAGCTTGATGATTACCCATCCTATTTGGTTTAACCATTGTTGCTAACAGAAAACACATAAATTTATTCTGTTTTATTGCAGGTAAATTGTCAGACATCAAGTCTACGTGGTCCTCTGGCCCAATCTCTCACACACAAGCCTCTTTATCCCACGAACTATGGAAGGTACCCAGAAACACTACTGCTCCTACAAGACCACCTCCAGGCTTAACAAACACCAAGCCATCATCTACATGGGGTGCCAGTCCCCTGGGTTGGACCAGCTCTTACTCCTCTGGTACTCCTGACTTGTATATTGTATAGCACCACAGCACCTTCCTGTTGTAATTGTTATTATTCTGTCTTACAATAGTGAGACACCCCACAGCTTTGTATCAGACTCCTGATAGTTGAGGTTTAATACAAGCAGAGTGTATCTGTTTTGAGGATGAAGCTCATGTTTGTTTATTATAGTTAGGATAGGTTGTAAATGAAGCTGTCATCTTTCAGGTGGTCATAGTACTAATTTTACCTGTGAATTGCCAAATACTTTCACTCCAACTAAAATTTTTTTCCCATTTTCTTAGTTATTTTTTAAAATATCTTTTAAATGTGTTTCTTGTTTCGTGGTATGATCTATGACTGCCTACAAGGCTTCGAGATAAGTGAATCAGCCCATGGAATTTAACATGAAACACATTTGTGGAGCATGGATGTGAAGCATTTAGGACCTGATGGCATTGCAGGGCCCTCAGGGAATGTCTTAATTTTTTCATGCAGGCTCCTTTTTAGATGTCATTATTTTGTTTAAATACAAATATGAGAAACCATTGTGGCTGTATATATATATGCATCATGTTTGCCTGTGGAGTATTGTCAACTTCAAAAGCAAATATTACACCTATTTTATCTAGCTGACTATTTTATTAATCTTCTTTCACTAAGATGGAAATTAAATGTTCTTCCCTCTTCTTAGCATTTATTTTCAATGGTTTCTTCACCAAAGCCCCACCTGGTGGTCAGATGCTGTTAGCGCCAGAATTCTCTCTGAAGCCTGAGTGTGGTCACGCATGTGACTACAGAAGTACTGCAGTTTTTCAAATGCCACTAATAAATATCAAGCTTGTACAGTTTCTCCTTGTAAAACATCAGGCTGAAGTTGGAGAAGCAGCTTTTGCTGGTTATATCCATGCATCTTTAATCAGAACATTGTCAGTGCAGAAATATCTGTTTTGAATAAGTCATATACATTAATCTATCATTGGCAACATAGCAGAATGCTGCAGAGCTATAAAAATCTTTAATAGCAACCAGCAATCTGAGCTTGGACATCTGAATTGCTTTTAAAATGTTTCTTCCAAAGTAATTTTAATGTAACCCGAAGATGCAGTTTGTTGCAGTGACATACCTGCATCCAAAGTTATTGTGGGAATGTGAAAAATGCCACAGATCTTTTGAATGTAACAAAAACGGGTTTTCTTTCAGCAACCTTTCATTCCAAAGAAGTCAATAAATCAAGATGTGAGTAAACTGCTGTAAGATTTGTTTACAGTAGCAATTTCTCTTGCTAGTATGTTGTGATTCCAGATAAGTTTTCTTGTTGTAATATGTTCTCCACATCCTGATTAAATGTTTTGTTGTGGAATTTTTATCTTAGGTTCAGCATGGAGTACTGACAGCTCAGGGAGAACAAGCAGCTGGCTGGTTCTTCGAAACCTCACACCCCAGGTAACTAGAATTGTACATAACTAGTTATGAAAAGAGACTTGTCATATTTGAGAGATGATAAGAACATTTATCAACCTTGGTAATTTGGTTCATTTGAAGGGAAAATAATTATTCTGCATTTATTACAATTGTCTGTCTTCTACAGGGAATCTGTTAAGTTTTTAAAGTGCTGTCAAATCAAATATGAGCTTTAAGACCGTGTAATTAGTCATTCAGTGTGCACTGCTTCTCTGTAAGTCTGGAGGTGAATAATGTCTTATGGCAGATTCAGAAGTGTAAAAGCTGCATTTTCTGTGGGGTTTTGTTTTCCTTTTCCTAAGTCTGTCAAATCCTCTAGTCTTCTCCATAGTATCATTCACAAGGAAAAACATAAGCTACAAAGCATCCAAAGTAATCCTGGGGAGAAATGAGTTAAATTTATGAGCGATGTGTTTTTTCTTCAACTTATTTGTAGACTTCTAGTGATAAATATAGTTTGTATCATATAAACTGGGAAGTTTTCTGCACTAGACTGCAGGGAAGTCTTAAAAAGACAGGAAGTCGCACTCGATGAAGACGGTGATAAGTCTACAACTCGATTCCTCTTATGGAAGACAAACATATTTTTTTTCTTTCACACCTCCTTACTCTTTAGCTTTAAAATTTGTTCAACTGGCAAGAATTCAAAGTGAAATCACAAAAATACAGATAACCTTTTTCCCCTTCTCTCTTACCAGATTGATGGTTCCACACTGCGGACACTCTGTTTGCAGCATGGCCCTCTAATAACATTCCACCTGAACCTGACACAAGGGAATGCTGTGGTCCGATACAGTTCCAAGGAAGAAGCAGCCAAGGCCCAAAAGTCTCTGCATATGTACGTTTCTGCTTTGTCTTTCCTTTGTTATGAAGCCAGTTTTATCTCAGAAGCTATTTTCTTAAGCAACAAAATGTGCAGTTTTAGTTGTTTTAACATCCATGGGACTAATTGGCATAGTCCACAAGAGATGGAGAATTTAAGTGATAAAACGAGTGACGTTAGGGAGGATTAAAAATATAACGAACATGAAGACTGATGTTTCAAAAGAATACTTATCTGCTTAGAGTTAGAAAGGAATTTTCTTTATCAAGAGTTTGTAGCATGAATGTGATTAAAAACACTGATTGTAGAGGAAATATTGTTTGCTCTCTGACCAGACGATAAGGGTTGACCTTTCCTTAATAAAATGTTATGAAGCAGCATTCAGAGCAATCAGAGGTGAAAAATTGAGACCCATCTGAGTCATATCAGTTTAGATGTGGGCATCAAGTAAAAGAAACACTGCCAAATGCAAAATTTGATACCTGACTTTGAAGATGAGTACTTATATTAAATATATACATGTTAAAGTCCTTACATTATCAGTGTTTTGGAAGGCCTCCGTTTAATTCTTTTTTAATAGGTCGTGACATGCCTGTAGTTACACTGCTGGCAAAGAGAGGACAGACCTTTGTGACTGACAGAAAGGCGCAGCAATATGTGCATTTGGTTTACTGGCAGGGTGACAACGGCAAAATACAATGGGATTTGTGGAAGCCAACAGGACAGTATTAGAGTTCCAAAAGATATCAGCCACTGTCTGTTTCATAGATGAATGTTTACATGGAGTTGATTGCTGGAAAATACATTGCAGAGTCAAGAGCTCAGATCCCATCTCTCCCATCCGATTTGACATGAGAATGGCTCACTCACTCTCTCCACCTCAAGTTGCGTGGGGGTTTTTGTTATGTAAATTAGGATCAGCAGTGATTAAATACATTTTGAAAATTAATTTAAAATTCTATGAAAATTCAAGCCTGAATAGAGTGCAGACTGTCTCCTGTGGTATATGTTGGCTAAGCGAGGTAGTCTCCACACACGTGGCTTTGCGTTTGCCTGTGGGTATAGACAGGTAAATACAAAATAGTAGAGAGAAGTCTTTTTTTTTTTCTTTTTTCTTTTTCTTAAGAGAATGGGATTGGTAAAAGTGAGCAGATCTGGCCTAATCCTTCATCACAAATTTAACCCAGGGAAGAACAGATTTATAGAAATCTCAGATATCTCCAAAACTGCCGTCTGCACCCCTCATTTCACGTCGCCACGCCTTTTGCTCTCGTCCCTAGGTGTGTCCTGGGAAACACTACCATCCTGGCCGAGTTTGCTGGTGAAGAGGAAGTGAACCGTTTCTTAGCACAAGGCCAGCCCCTGCCACCCACCTCCAGCTGGCAGTCCAACACTGGAAGCAACCAGACGCGCCTGGGCTCGGCGGGCGGCTCCCACGGCTTGGTGCGCGGCGACGCCGGCCACTGGAACAGCCCCTGCCTGGGGGGCAAGGGCAGCAGCGACCTGCTGTGGGGCGGGGTGCCCCAGTACTCCAGCAGCCTCTGGGGGCCCCCCAGCACCGACGACGGCAGAGTTATCGGGAGCCCCACACCTCTGAATACTCTTCTTCCAGGTGATCTTCTCAGTGGGGAGTCCATCTAGGAAACGAGAGAAACAAAATGGAAATAACAATCATCAGCACTAAAGGAAAAATAAAATTGTAACCCTTTCCAGTCCCGGGCTTGATGAAGAATCCAGCTTTAACAGATCAGACTGGCAGCCCTTTTTAGTACCTCTGTCCAATATCGAATATGAAACTGCAGAAGTCCTTGTGAACTGTTCATGAAACAGTATGGGCTCCTTTTGGTCAGTGTCACATGCTAATGACAGGTTTTATTTTTTTCATGGCTTTTTGTTTTATGTTGTCTTTTTATGTTTGTATGGTGGTTTTAAAAACAAACTATAAAAGCTGCTTAGAATAGGTCTATCATGAAGGGCACTTTTCAGAATTTGGGCTGGAAAGGGTTATTTTATCAACTTGGGGGGGAAGGGGAAATGAAAGCCTATTTAAAATGAGCCTGTGACTATTATGCACATTACCAGAGGCGGACCCAATAATCAGAAAGGGTGAAGTGTGATATTTACCATTGGTACAGAAAAGTAATGAATCTGAATGGTAACTCTTGACTGTACAGGTTGAATGGGGGGAGGGCGGGCGGGGGCTGGGGTATCTCTGTGTCCACTACTCCCATGGATCTGCCTATGCACATTACCCTTGTTTCATTACTTTTTCATGTCATTTTTTTAATCCCAAAAATATAAAAAGTTTAAAAAAAAAAAAAAAAGAACATATCAAACATGCAAATACTTGAATCCAGCAGGCCAATAACAAAATGTGAACACTTTCTAAGTCTAATTATTACACTTCCAGGTTGGCATCAGTACATAAAAAACAGGCTCTAAGAATTTTTTTTGAAGTTCAGACTATATGTTTTTGTTTGAACAGATGTATGTATGTGAGCGTGCTTGTGTGTATGTGTGCGCGCGTGTATGTGTGTGCCCACGTGTGATTTAACTAAGTGTGAATTTTTTCCTTTTATTCAGTATATGCTTTTTATTTGCTCATTGGTCAAATGTTTAATTGTTATTAGCTTCTAACTTTGCACTGAGTGTCCGCAGCCCTTCTTGTAGCTAATCCTATAATGTTAAAAAGGAAAAAAAAAAAAAAAAAGAAAGAAACTGATAGAAGGGGCCGGCGACAATTCACGTGTAAATGTTTACTCAAGGACTCTTATCGCATTTTAAAAATTACAGTGTGTATCTCTGGAGAATAATATGTATATCTACCTTTAGCGGCTTTTTATTGTGGACTAATGCAAGAAAATTATTACCGGAGTATTGCACCATTTTTCCATTCGGAATATAAAGTTTAAAAAAAAATACTCTTGTTGAACTGTGGCCATAGATAATTGTAAAGAGTGGATAGTTCCCTTGCAAGCAGGAACAGAAACAAGCACTTGGACATAGGTTTTGACTGCTTTTGGAGGAGCCAGGAGTTTTGGCTCTCACCTGTTTACAGACCTTTTTTTCTCCTTCAAACTTTAAAATAAAAAAGGAATTAAAAAAAAAAAAAAAGAAAAAAAAAAGACTTCCATCGTAAAGAAAACTATTTTCAGAATGAAGATATGCTACTTCAGAGCTCTGGGATTGAACAGTGTTGTATTATTCTTTTCTTTGGCCATTGCTGTGTACTATTTTTGTTGTTGTTTTCCTCCTCTTCGTCAAAGTGGCGAAAACTTTGTGATCACTATCTTGCACATGGTGGAAGATGTCTCAGGAAAGCCGGGTTTCCCGAGGAGCAACTCCACACCATTTCATGTATTTTTAAAACCCAACTCCTAGCACTGAAGATATTATTAAAAAACAAAATAAATAAAAAAAAGACAGTAAGAAAGAAGAAAATACCTAATCTAATGTGTAGCAGTTACATATTTACCAAATAATGGACTCAAAAGAAATAGATGTTTGAAGAGTGCTTTATATATTAAAAAATTGCTTTATGTTTAAAAAAAGATCAATGTTTTTGATTGTTTTGAAAGGAAGAAAGACAATGGAATAACATACACTTCAAGTATGTTTTAAAAATTATATGAACATTGTGCTCCCTGCCTGCTTGGATCAGGAAACTTGTGCATTACATTTTTTTTTTTTTTTGGAAGATTAGCTTTTTAATGGTTTTATCAGATTTAAAGGGTCCTGCAAGATTGCAAATTAACAAAAGCTGGTTTTATAGAGGATCATGAACTATGCACAAACTGGGTTCAAGACTTGTTTTTTTTTCTCAAGTTTTAGTAGTGTATTTAGCTAAATAACCTTTCCTCAGAGTAATTGCATCTCATTGCCATTACACGCCTCCTACATATATATTTTATATATATATATACACACACACACTCTTATATAAAATATGTATGTGTGTATGTGCGTGTTTACATACAATTTTTCATGCTGAAGTTTAGCATTGAGTTGTAGAAAAACTCCTGATATTTTGAAATTGGGTATGAAAATTTCTGTTTAAGGGTTTGGTGGGGTGGGGTTTTGTTTGGGGGCGCTTTTTTTTTTTTTTTTGCCTTTCCTTTTGGATTAAAGATGTCTGTAACTCTGAGATTAAAAACAAACAAACAAACAATTGTGGCTTTTAATGTTATTTCTCCTCATAGAATGTGATTGTTAAAGAACATGCACCGAAAGTTGCTTTCAAGAGTACGAAGATTCTTTGAAACTTAATAAATTGCAGTTTTTTCTTGGCTGTTCAAATAATGTGTATTTTTCTTTTATGCAGGGGATACTAAAAACAAAAACAAACAAAAACAAACAAAAAAAAACGTTAAATCTCATAAGTATTTCATGAAGGAAGTTTAACACTTTCAATATTAATGAGATTTAAGTGTACAGCCAGGTAAATCACTCCTGTAAGTGTAGTCACGCACTTTGAATATGTGCTTGTTGATGATGGCATTCTCATAAGCTTGTACCATGAATGCTTTGCATATCACATCCAAAAGAGTGATGCATAAAAAGCAGTAATCATTTTTTGTTAGTTATGTTTTTCTCATTTATTCATGTCTTTAATAATGTAGATTAATGGTTAACACTTTGAATAGTGAGAGACTGGAGGCCAAAGGCTCCTCTCCATCTCTACTGTTCAATCGCCCTGTAGCCCCCCATTTTTTGGACCTAAATGTCTCTAGATCAAAATTTCCAGTTCCACTAAATTTTACGAAGTGGGCAAATAGCCCATAAATAAAATGGGACAGAAACAAAAAATATTTTCAAGTTTGGCCTTCCAGGCTTTGAAATCAAGGGAGATTTGTACAATAGCTAACTAGGTGTAGCAGGCAAGTCGCAGAAGGTTCCTGGAGGGACCCAAACTTGCTCCATCTCCCTTGTCTAAAGATGAGCTTACGTTCTCCTCCCACCTCCATAAAACCAGTTCTTTACTCCTTGGTGGCATTATGGTGATTTATACTGAAAGTGTGATTTATCCCAGGTCTCCAGTGGTTGAGTCTGTACAGTGTAACTCATTGCACTTCTTTTGAGAAGGAAAGTAACTAATGTGAAGAACTGGATTAATAAGAAAGCAGTTCACAGCACCAGACAACTCCACCAGCACTGTGACTTCAGCCCAGCTTTCTGCTGGGGGGGTCTCCTCTCTCACTGGGTTTAGTGCACCAGCTGTACCTGTAATGAGACACCCCTGGACAGGGGGGGACCCAAGCAACTCATAAGAGTTCGCAGTTTGCTGGCAGGTATGACATAGTTACGAATTATCCAATCTCGATTTAGGGGTCAGTTCTGCTATCTAAATAGCTAAAATTTCCAATCTGCAGCCTGCTCTATGAATTTCATTCAGTATCAATACTGCCCCAATATTGCAGTTATTGTCATAGTTGTTTTTTACTGTGAACTGCTTCTCCCCCGACGTCCCCCCTTTTTTTATGTATATATATATTTTCTCTTCCAGGTGTTGGTATTGAAACTCTTGGAAGAGTTGCCTTCTCTCTCTCTCTTTTTTTTTTTTTTTTTCTCAGCAAGGAGGGCTTTCAGTTTCAGCTTTGCTGAGTTTTGTTTGCCTAGACATCAAAGTCCGTTACAGAGTCAGACATTTCAGCTAATGAGAGCTTTTGTCATCCATAAGGTTGGCAGAAATGGCTTTTTGTAAATCCGATAAACTCTTAAGATTTAGTATCCACCCGGATATATTAAAAGAAATGTAGCTTTTGGCCAAAATCAATCTTATAGTGTTTGTGTAGAAGCTTTTATTTTTGGTGTCATACTCTTTTCTGCTTTAATGATATCAAATATTTCTGAAATTGTAAAGATAGCTCCTGATGCTAAGGTTGATCCTTATGTCTCAAGAATCTTTACAAGAGAACATTTTTAAGAATTTGTGTTTTTAATGTATATTGCATTTACTGTATCTTCCATAGCACTTTCACTGCATGGCTCCCCTTTCTTCTAGGCCAAGAGAATTTCTCTTTCCTAAGTGGTCTGAAACTGTCAAACTTCTTAGTTCCTTGTCTAGTTTGTGGGTGGCACTGGCAGAGCAGATTGTTTTGCTACTTCTGCTCCAAAAATATATTATTGTTATTGATAATTCAATATATGATTGTGTATGTGAAGGAGCATTTTAATTAAAAATGTATATGGATATCTGTATATGTTAAGAATTATTGGAATTGGAAGAGTCTGGAAATGGAATTGGAATACCCTTTCAGATGGGGATTATGGGCAGCTATAGTGTGGAGCATACCTGTGATCCCAGAGCAAAGATTGCCTTGGTGACCTGTAAGGCTCATCTCACGCCGTTGTATATGAACTGCTGCTAGATGTCTGTTAGCGTTCACACATTGTAAAAGTGACAGGTGTACGAATTGTATCACTGTATTGATGCTGAATGTACAATCTCTGCAAAAGTCCTGCTTAGCCAGCTTCAGGGAAGGGGAGTTCTGAAAAATCGGAAATGGAGATCGAACGAACTCTGTATGTAAACTGTACGGATGCCTGACTTACCCGCATTCCCCACGAGAGCCCAAGGTAAACGACAGCTCCGTAACTGTGTGGAAATGTCTGTGATTCGTGGTGTTATCTGTAGCGGGAATTCGAAGGAGACCATGGGCCCGTCCACGGACCACACAGGACAATTTTAGCTCCCTGCAGGTCTCTTGGACTGTTTTACCCAGGTCCTTGGGTGGCTTCGAAGGCGGTAACATACCCGGGAAACCTTAAACCTACGGGAGCAGCCAAACTTCTGTCCTCTCACATTCCCCTTGTTCCCAAGGGGTCTCTTCCAGTAATATTGTGCTCTTGGAATTTGGGAGAGGCGCCTCCAACACTCATCCACATTGTAGCTTTCCTGAGGGAGGACGGACTACTAACGTGCCCATGTTCTAGTGGGGTCTAGGTGTCTTCCTCCAGCGGATACACCCATTCTCAGGTTAACTATTGCTTGCTGCAAGTTGCCAGACTACATTCTCTAACGGCCCAACCAGCCTGTGCAAAGACAGTAAAGTTGACCATTTTAAATTACTCGCGCTCCCACCGTTTTCTTCTCTCTAATGAAGATGTTTCATTAGAAATGAATATGACACTTTGTCCTGTGTGTGCCCCCGGTGTTTGTTTTTTACTGTCGGATGCATTGGAAACAAGTTGCTTGTAAATTTTCTCTGATGAAAATGTGGTCCCAGTGCAGTCATGATTTCAGGGTTATTAAAATGTTATAAAACACAATAAGCTGGAAGATTGCTTTGCTTTCAATAAATATTAGTAGTAGTAAAGGTGGCTTGCCTTGAGCTGGCTGTGAGGCTGCTGACGAGAAATCCTCCCCCCATCTGCTGCCTGTCCTGAGTTAAATAAAACTGTTCCAAATGTTCGCTTTGACTGGGGGATGGACTTAGTAATATTCAAAACTGTGGCAGATTCCTCTCTAATTTCTCTGTAGTTCTTTCTCCCTGATCCTTTGCTCACTTCATTTATGTTGGAAAAATGTGTTCAAGCTCACTAAAGACCTGTGTACTGACAGTGGTGGAAAGGAGCTGATTCCGTTTCTGGTTTTGTAGTAGTGTCCTTGCTTTGACTACAGTACTTCGGGTTTTCTGTCTGTACCCTACAGGAGTAGGAAAAATCAGACACAGCATTATTTTATCTGATTTCAAGTGGTACCCACTTTTTCCGCCTCTTCTTGGCACTTCTCCGTCTCCTTCCCAACTCTTCTCTCCCTACAGATTACAGGAAACTTCTGGTAAAGGTGGAGGAAATCATTTTGCAGGTAAAAAACTACAGGTTCTACCCATGTGAGGTACATAGGTTGCCTACTCTAGAAATACAACCCCTGTGCTTGGTGGGACATTGAGCACAAGCGTAAAATACCTGAAATAAGAGGGACAGCCATTAGTCCCCATAGCTGAGCAGCCCTTGCCTCTCTCTCTTTGGGATGATCCCACGTTCAGAAGTATGACTGTACGACAAATGGTAGTAGGCAAATAGTTCTGCTTACCTTGTAGTGCTTTTATTGCTAAATAGTTTCCAAAAAAATCTTCCAGGATTTGCTTTGGTTGTCTGTAGGGAGGTTCATTTCTGAATGCCACCACCCCCAAAAAAATGTTCCCTATTAGCTCCATCTCCATGAAGGTTTTCTTTGTACACCAACATGTAAACATGAGCACATAGTAAAGTGAGTCTAAAGCTATGTTGAACATACTGCATTATTCTAATATCCTTGATTTCTTGCTCTCCTGCAGGACTAATACATATTTTGGTGCTGTCTCCCTGAGCTGCATTTTAAACTTTTGCTGTACCTGGAAGAAATTTCAAAATCATTCTCCCATGGTGCTTCAGCATGCTTGAAAAATAAAGTTTGCTGGGGCTTTCCTGAAACCCAGGTGCAAGAACTGAAGCTGAGTGCCCAGGCGTGCAGGGAACCAGTGACCCCAGCCCAGCACCTGGCCTGTGACAGCCCTTGGTGCTGCTGTCAAGCATAGACCATTAGAGACTAAAATTGGGGTTGACGCAGAACAAAGCTTAGTAGTTAGTCTGCACTACACCAGTTGCTCGTGATTAAGTGGAGATTCAGGATCAAAGCACTAAGCCCTCGTAATATGAAATTTAAGACACAGTGGTTGTAACTAAGTTTTGCTTGTGTCCGTCGATGGGGGGCAGGAGGAAGAGGGAAGAGAAAGTATCCAAAAATAATGGGATCCCAGTACATAGATGAGAGATTGTGTTGTCTTCCAGTATAGATATCCCCAAGTAAAGATAGTGATCTTTATCACCTTATAGTTCAAACACTCATTTCTGATCTGTGCTATTGAATCCAGGTTCCCCAAGACATGGGCGATTTACCCCTGTAGGCTCCAGCTCTAGCTGAGAACAGCGGGAAGCTTTTCTGAAATATTCTAGTGGGAAGTGGTTGACGAATTCTCCTTTTCCAGTTGTGTGTCCGGCTTCTATGCTACATGGGAGCTATACCTCAAAGAAATAAAATACCAAGCTGGAGGATTTATGCAGTCATTTAGAGGCCACAAGATCAGGGTCTGCAGAGCAAGGGAACTGCCCATCAGCAGCTCAGGTTCTCCCTGCCGGTTACAAGGGTTGTGATGCAAGGGCCACCAGGGTTTATAACAGCATCGGCAAAACTCAGTTTTGCTGCCCCTTGATGACAGGACGGAGCCTTAACGGGGATGATCAGAGCTGTATTGAAAAGCTGGGAGGATGCCGGGAAGAGCGGAGATTCCTGATTCCATCTCCTATTCTGGAGATAGTGCAGGGCCCCCGTAGCCAGCCACCCCTCCCCGCGCACCAGAAGCAAGGTGGCCGTTCTGCGGCTCCGACGGGGACAGGCGCTGCCTTTCCACTGCATGCAGGCAAATTGATGTGCGGAGAAGGGGACTGCTGCCCTGCGTGCATTTCGGGGCAGTAACTCCATGGGAGATGGGGCCTCATGCAGTTTCTGTCCCCACACAGGATAACTGCAACCATCCGTAAGCATAAAAAAGCTTTGGCCAACAGGCTTCGCTGCTGGGCTGGGGGAAGTTCCACTCTGGAGGGTGTCGAGGAAGGCATGTCTGCCCTTAAACTGTTCTACTCCAGGAGCATTAAGGCAACAGCCAGTATAAACCTGAGTTCTTCGGTATCACACAGGCCACGGGATCCATCCTTAGGACGCAGGACTCATGCGGTAGAAATCTCAGTCTGGCACGTGGTATCTGGGAAGGGCTCCGAGGGAGCCGATGCAGTTCTTGGGGGCTGGAGCAAGTGTCCTGCTGAGATGCGTGGGCAGGAGCGGTGCGCGGGTGTGCTGTGCTGGAGGGCCCGATGGGACACTGGCACAACGCCGGCCGTGCTACAAGAGCACCAAGGTGGGATGGGATGGGCCTGCCTGGTTCGGGAGAACAAATCCCACTTTCCCCACACAACGGGAGAGCTGAGTCTCCCCTTGTTAACAGCCCTTCTGCAGCGATGCTGCCAGTCTCGGTCACTGCAGGGAGATAAGGATGACATAAATATTACCTCCCCTTTTTCTGTTTTTAGCATGGTCAGGCGATGCAGAGGTTCCCTGAGCAGATCCCTCGCTTATTCTTGGTAAGTATCTCCCAAGCTTGGGAAACCCGGTGGGTTTTGGTGAGTAATCTGTAAGTCATGACTCTGGGAGGAAGGGGCGATGCGCTGTGCCGGTACCCTCTGCTCTGCATCTCTGCACCCAGGCTGCACGGACAGTGCCTGTGCCAGGCAGGGTTCCCCAGGGGCAGCTCCTCCCGAGCTCCTCCTGGCGCTGGCAGCGACCAGCACCTGCGTGTCCCAGCCTGGAGCCAGCTGCCAAGGGCGCTGAGCGCAGGAGCGCTGAGGTCACGATGCACAGCGGTGAGCTCGTGGTGCTGCTCCCGCACCAGGGAGATGGAGCAGGCACGGCTTGGCCAGGGGCTTCCCACAGCCCGGCCTTGCTGCCTGGCTGGGCAAGCAGCCCTCTCGTATGGGGGGGGCATTCAGCAGCTCCTGGTGGCTTTCCTGGAGGCGTCTCGGCACTGGAAAGAAGCAGGGCGCAAGTTCAGGTGTTTACATGGTCCCTGAGGCTCCTAAGTGGAGGCTTCTGAGCTTGAAAAAACTTTATAGCAAGCAAATTTCTGCATGCTTGTCCCCTGCCAACTGAGAGGTCAATTAAAAGGCAAAGTGCCGTAAAGCTGCTTTGCAAATGCCTCAGGTCCTGCAGTGTGCAGCTCCTCGGGCTCTCGCAGGTACCGGTGCGCCAGCTCGCCCCGGGCCCTGATGCTACCAGCTGCGCCCCCTCCGAGTTGTGCAGACCGTATCTTTTCCCCTCCGACGTACAGCTCCATACACCAAAACGTCTCCTCAGAAAAAGCCGGACACCGCCTAACACCCGAGCTACTCCTCTTGGCAGAGCCGTTCGCATGAGCGAGTCGGAAGCACCCGGACAGCAATCCCACGGGACCGCCGTGGCCTTGCCCCCACCCCGGTGCCTCCGCCACGCTCCGGGCGCACAGCACAGCGTGGGCAGCGCGTCACGCCCGGACCCCTCGCCCCCCGCCCCGCCACGGCTGCAGCGCCCGAGCC
>VXAA01000756.1:3341874-3357548 GCA_013399115.1 Anseranas semipalmata
GAGCGCTTCGTGCCCCCCTGACTCGGCTCACCTGTGCCTGCCGGCTCACACGGCGGTTTCTCAGGTAGGCGTCCCGCTTTTTTGGGAACTCGCCCTCTCCCTGCACCTTTCCGGCGCTGGCCAAACCAAAGCAACCGGCATCCCTGCCAAGGGCCTCCTCCTGTTGCTCTGCAAACCNCGAGGCAGGGCCTCTCCCCACCCAGCCCACCTGAGCTTCCAGCCGCCGCCATCCTCCCGGCCCCGGGTGGCCGGCTCAGCACACGGAGCAGCTGTTGGTCTTGTTCATGGGAGGCCTCAGCATGTGCTCCTTGGGGAACGTCTCCCTCCGCTTGCAGAGCGCGGGGCTGAGCCGGCTGGGCAGGTTGGCTTGCTGCAGCAGCTCCCTGAAGACCTCCAGCACGTTCTCGTTGTCCTTGGCCGAGGTCTCCACGAAGCGGCTGTTCCAGTCCAGCTCCACCAGCGACAGCGCGTCCTCTGCCGGCACCTGCCGCTCGCCGCCGCTCTCCGCCTTGTTGCCGACCACCACGATGGGAGGGAACTTGTCTTCCTTCACCTCCAGGATCTCCTCCCGCAGGCTCTTGACGCTCTCGAAGGACTCGGCGTCGTCTACAGCATAGACCAGGGCGAAGGCATCGCTGTTCTGGATGGAGAGCTTCCTCATGGCCGGGAAGGAGTAGCTGCCGCTGGTGTCCAGGATTTCCAGCGTCACCGTGGCCCCGCTCACCTCATACTCCTTGCTGTGCAGCTCCTCCACCGTGCGCCGGTGCTTGGGCTCAAAGGTGTCCAGCAGGAAGCGGCGGATGAGGGCTGTCTTGCCCACGCCGGCGGCGCCCAAGAAGACCAGGCGCACGTGGTTCTTCTCCTTCACCACCAGGGACATGGCTGGGTGCGGAGGCTCTCCGGGGGACGGGATGCTCCGCAGCTGGCGCTCAAGCCGTGGGTGTCCCTGGGTGGCTGCAGCCCCGGTGTCCGTCCGTCCGTCTGTCGTCCCTGCAATGCCGTGCCCCAGATCGTCCAGCTCCGTGCAGCCGGCAAAGTTTGGTGCCACCTCCCTGCGAACTTCTTCCGGCCGTTCTGCGGCGGACGCTCCAGTCCGCCAGACCTGCTCATCTTTTATCCTGGTTCCTCTCTGCCATGTGGCACCCGGCTGTCCAATCTCCGTGGGTTGAGGGTGCTGAAGGAGGGAGGGCAGGGAGGGAGGAGAGCGGGGTGCTCCGGGCCAATCCGCGGCGCTCTGTCCTGGAAAGCCACTCCAGCCCTGGAGAGCACCGCGCTACGTTGCACATTGCGCTTGCGTCTCTGGCCACTGCCGGTAGCGCCGGGGAGCTGGCAGCATCGCAGCCGTCGCGCTGCGCCAGCCCTGCCTGGAGATTCGCTTGTGCTTCTTGGCATGGGCTGGCTCTCGGCAGGGGAGCCGAGCGGTGCTCGCCCTCCTGTTGGGTGGCTCATGGACGGACATGGCAGGGGCCAGCCGGTGGCATCTGCAGCCTTGCTCACGCCTGTGTGTGTCTGGGAGCTTGTCTGCGGAGTGTGTCGCTGCAAACGTGCTCAACCGCTCCGTGATCCTATGAAATATTTGACCTCAGGGGAAAACTAAGATCTCCCTGAAAATCGTGCGTCATAGTCTCCATGTTCCACTGCCAGTTATTCTGTGATTTTATGAAATATTTAGCCTGAGGGAAAAATAAAGTCTCCCTGAAAATGGTGCACTGTAATCTCCAGGAGCAAATCCCAGACAGCCACGGGTGGGAACGCTGGCCCTGCCCTGGCTGCAGCAAGGCTTTGACCCAGAGCTGCCGAGGGCTCCGCCAGGACCCGCAGTGGTTCGGGCTCTGGCGCGGATGCTGCAAACCCAGCGACTGGAGGGCAGCTCCGGGCAGAGACGCTGCGTGTCCCTGACGCTGACTGCTGAGAAGTTTTGGAAGCAGGACGCGTTCCCAGGGCAGCAGCGCGGCAGAAAGTGGGTCAGAGCCAGGCTGTGCGAGCCAGGCGATGCCTAGCCGCTCCGAGGGCAGGGCGAGGCGCTGGCCCCGCGGTGCTGGGGCACCTTTCAGCACTGGGAAATGATTTTGAACCGCACAACCCTCCTGTCCAAACACCGGGCAGAGGAGGGGAGGGAGAGCTGGTGTTTAGCTTGTGGGCTCGGGCTGAGCACACCGAGCGTCAGGAGGGAAGGGGTGGTTGATTTATCACGCAGAGAGGTGGGGTGCACGTTGTTCCCCTTCTCTGGGCGGGCAGACATCACTTCGGGAAGCAGGTTTGCTCGTGGGCGTGCAGGTTGCCCTGTCTGGATGCGTTTCCTCAGCAGTCACCTCTTCTTCATGCTAGTCATCACTTTTCATAAATCATGAAGCTGGTTTATGAAAAGTGCAAATACAGAGGGAGCTTGTTGACAAGATAAATTAAGTCTTTATAATAACTTTGTGTGTGTGTGTTTTCCTAGCTTTGGACTAGTTTTTGTAATTTTAATGCAGTTGGTTTTCTTTTGATAGCAAATTACCAGTTTCACCATTTAGTTTTGGCTGCGTTTATTCTGCTGATCTCCAAAGCCCTCTTCACAAGAGTTACTGTTGCCTCTTAGTTCCCCAATTACAATTATATTTTAGCAGTATTAAGCACTTTCCCTATCTGATCCTAGAGCCAAGAGGTTTCTTCGGGGTGAGCAGGGTCCTCCCCCCTTCTCAGTCTGCACAGGGCAAAGAGGAAAGTTGGGTCCCTAATGGGACTGGTAGTGGGACTGCTGCCCGAGAACACCCGTGGCATCCTATGGGGTTTGGCACTACCCAGTAGCGCACCATTGCTCACCCACGCGTGCCCTGAGCCCAGGGAACATCCCAAAGGTGCTGCCCAAGACTCCACCATGGTAGTTAGAAGGAGCTGAGGATGCAGAAAACATCCTGGCGTGGCCATAGGGCTGCTGTGGGCCAAAAACTGGGAGGGGAGATGGATCCACAGCCTGGGGAATGCCAGCTTTGGGCACAGGAACGAAGGCAGGGCTTGTAGCTGAAGCAGCGGCTGATTTTGGTGCCTGGCATGCCATCGACTTCAGCGGCAATGAAGAACCAAAGACAGCGTGGGAGCAGGGCACGATAAATAATGTTACCCCAGCTTTGGAAACCATTTAAAGCCAAAAGTTACATTATTAATTAGGAAGGAATTCTGTTTGTGCTTCTTTGTGCTTAGATAGCCATAGCTACAGGGCTTTTCAAGAGGGGAGGCGACACACATCCCGCAGTGGCTCCCAGCCGGCTCTGGGGCCAGAGGCATCCCAGAGGCTGCCATCAGCACACGGCAGTGCTCAGCCTCGCAGCACTCAGCCAGCACCTCCCTCTCGGGTGACAAAACAGTGCCCAAGGTGCAGGGGGTCCCATGGGGACGCTGGTCTCCAGATGCCCCATCCTGGCTCTGAACCATTGCCGCTACTGCTGGTAGCCCCTGGGAAGAAGCTGTGGCTGATGGACACGCTGGGAAACGCCAAGCAGCTCCCGTGGGCATGGTGGGGATCCCAAATTGTCATAGGGAAGGTGACCCTGGTGCCACCATGCAGGTCACAGTGGGTCTGCATGGCTGGGGACAACTCTGGGGGAGTCACACTGGCAGAGCAAACAATCTTTCCTTGTATGCCTGCAGAACTACAGCAATATCACTATGGCTGTCAGCAGCTGGAGGCATTTCTGCAAGGAAATGTATTCTGGATGCTCTTGATAGGAGTGAATAGGCCACCCCTAGTTGCGGTGAGTTTTTTAAAGGTTGCACAGAGTTAAACAGAGAAATTTGTTGCAGATAAGACAATCCCCTGCCTTTGTGCTGCGGCTGCACACAGTGTGTGTACGTCCCACATGATTTTTCACATCAGTTGTCCCCCGTTAGTTTTCACATCCGTGCTGCTATGGTTACCGAGAGCCTGAAAGGTTTTAAATCTCCCTCAGAGCAATGGAGGATTTCAGAGGTAATCTTGTTAAGAGATGAGCAATGAATATTTCCAAAGGCCTTTTGCATGAATATCTCGTTCTGTACTAGCTGATGTCCACCGGCAGAAGGGAAAGCAAAGTGCAGGGGGGACCCTGTGCAAGGCAAGGGAGAAACCAGGGGGGACGGGTGCAGCAACTCCTTTTCCATTGCAGCCTTTTGTCCCCAGCACTGTGCCAAAATACAGTATTTTTTCAAGGCGGGCTTGGCAGGCCAGCTTGGGCCCGGTGTTACAAACACAGCAATAATTTCAGCCTGTGGTTGCCCCAGGGAAAGACCCATAAACATTTATGGGTCCTTCAGCAAAGCCCCTGCCGCGTGGGGCTGAGCTGGCTCCTGCCTTCAGCAGGGCTGGGGGGAGCGGTCAGGATCTGGCCCCTGTGGTGCTGGGCTTTGATAACACAGGTGGAGGGGGGCTGTTTGATCTTGCACTGCAGGCGGAGGCAGGGCACGCACTGCACCGCGACCGCACTCCTGCTGCTGTCCCAGGCGAGGCAAGGGGACCGTGACTCCCCGCGGGGACCGTGACGCCCCAAGGGACACCACGGTGACCTCGTGGTAGGGAAAACAGCGCTGAGCTGCAGGCCAGCAGGGAGGAGCGAGGGCAGCAGGAGGGGAGGACCAAGCAGCCAGGACAAAGTGTGCCCGGGCTGGCCGGTGGGTTTGGGGCAGGAGGGGCCCCGCACCTTCCCGCAGCGGGGCTGGGGCAGGGGTGCCCGGAGGAGAAGTTGCTGCAGGAGGGTGGCCGGGCATCCTCAGCCACAGCCCCAGGACCCCGAAGTCCCAACCAGTGCTGGGCCCAGCAGAGCTGGAGCAGTTTGGGGAAGGATGCTGGAAAATGATATGTGTGCTTCTTCTTGCCAAATGCCGGTCAGGATTTTTCAGCCCAAGGCTGGTCACGGCTGGGTGTGGGCTGGAAGGAGGACGGGCACTGGGGTGAGAAGAGAGCGTGGTCCAGAGGGCCAGTGCCAAGCAGGTGGTGAGCAGGTCCTAGATGAGGGCAGAGCAGGGAGCTGGACCCACGCTCGTGGAAAAAGCCATCAGCACTTGGTATGGGAGAGTCAGGGGGCTCTGCACCAACAAGCACACCCCATTCCCATTGCTTTTAGCAGTACAGGACGTATGATGCAGTGGTGCCTCTGCCATACAGCTCACGAAGCAGCCTGTACAGCTGCACAGCAGGGAGGTAATTCCTTTGCTACTGGCATTTGAGCTGAGCTCTTCCAAAAGAAAAGGTCTTAATGCTTTGCCAAGTTTTGCAGCATCTTTTATGAACATTAATTTTATTTCAATAGCAAGTGCGACGTTTGGTCAGACCTAAACACCGAGCAGGAAGCCCACAGGCACACGAACCTTCCCCAGCAGCCATGTGCTCCCCAGCCCCGCTGCCAGGACACGGCTCCTGCAGAAGGACAATTTGCAGACTTCAGGAGGGGTCAGCCCCTGCTGCATGGGCTGTGTTTTCGGGGCGCGCATGCCTCGGGGCTCAGCTGTGGCAGAGCAGTGGGGATGCCGCGGCAGCAGGGAGCAAGGCTCCTTCCTCGCATTGGCACGGTGCTGGAGCAGCCGGTGCTGGGCATTGCCAGCACCTCACCCATGGGTGTGATGCCCCCGTAGCCCGCACGTGCCCAGCGAGCAGATAAACACCGCGGGGTTCCACGCGGGGTGAAACATTTTCCTCGTTTTCCTGCTGGTGGGAGCAGTGTTGCTTGCCCATTGCTTCAAGCAGCAAGTATCGTAAGCGTGCAGCGCCGCGGTACCTCTCCACGAGGCTGGGCCAGGCTGTGGAAGCTGACGGAGCCGATGCAGCGGGGCAGAGCTCTGGCTGCTGCAATGGGGCTGCACTTCTGCCCCCAGCCTGCAGGATGTGGGGCTCTGGGGTGGGTGGGCAACAAGCGAGGCCTCTGGGGAAGGGAACTGCAGCACAGTGCCCTCCTCCTCCTCCTCTGATGGTCACCAGGGCTGACACGGAGCCAAGAGGAGCCTGCAGACGGGTGCTGCTTCCCTGGCATCTGCAGCTCCCCTGGGAGGACCGGGTGCCAGCCCCAGCACCCCACAGCTTCGCACCCCACGATGGGACACAAAGGCAGCCGGTGCCCACAGGATGCTCCCACCCCACACAACCCACTGGCGCTTCTGCCTCCTGTTTCTGCACATGGTTAAATTCATGGTGTACGTGAGAGTGGCTGCGTGTGCAGGAGGGCTTGCTGGTGTTCCAGCTGAGAAGATGAGAAGGAAGCGGGCAGTAATGAGAAACCAAACGAGACCATCCCTGCAAGCAGCATGTCCCCAGCTGCTTCCCACCACTGCAGGCACAAGCCCGGTGGGGGTCCGGGGAGGGGGCAAAGCATCATTTCTCCCTCTGAGACTGAGCCCTGAGTGGGAGACCTGACAAAAACAGGAGAGGAGTGGGCTGGCACCCCCAGCGGGACAGGCAGCCGCACAGGACGGGGTTAAACCTGCCTGTCCCCGGCAGGAGATTAAATCCAAATGGCCTTTGATTTAGCGACAGGTGAGAGGAGAAATCTGAAACTTCATATAGCTTCCGCCCCCACTTTGCAGGGGAGCCGCAGCCCTCCCTGATGCATAGATGTACCAGCTATACGTGGTGCTTCGTGTCACCGCCGTCTGGAACAGCGTGTCGCCGGATGGATCCTGTTCCGGGCGCCACGGGGCCGCCGCGGGGTACATGCAGCCCAAGCGGGGCGAACCTGCAGCTCGGCCGCCCGGTGACCCTGGTGCCGGATGGGGTTGATGGCTTAATTAAAGGCTCTAATTGCAAGGTGCTACAAGGGCTGAGGTTTGCCAATGCTCCTGGCCAGGCATCAGCAGGGCGAGGGATGGGGAATGGGAATGGGGCTGGGGTCCCCCGGTGCTGGTGGAGTGGGGATGGAAGGAGGTTGGTGCTGGTGTCACCAGCTGCTCCGAGGGGACCGAGGGCATCCTCGTGACATGCCCCAGGGGGACGGGGCTGATCCAACCCACCGCTGAGCTCGTGGAAGCTGGCATCATGCACATAGCCATCGGAGCAGGCACGGGCACTCGCCTCCTGCCCAAAAACCTCCCATCGCTCATCCCTCCTCCGGATGGCCAAACTCCTCCCAGCAGAGAGGGCATCTTGGTTTGAAGGTCCCCCCTGGCCAGGCCCTCAGGGTCGTGCCGCAGACCTCCCCGCTAACCCGCGTGAGACCTGCGCCGAGGCTCTGCCGAGGGGCAGGGGAGGCTGCGAACAGCGTGTACCGGCTGGCGGGTAACGACAGCGAGTCTCCTGTAAACAGATGTCTTGCTTAGGACTAAAGGGATTTAGCGCAGCTGTTCTCAGGTTCGGAGGAGTTTCTATAGCATCTCTTATCTTGCCCTGGTCGGGATTACTAGGAGTGAAAAGCTTGCCTCTCTTCGGGCCACCGACACGGCTTTTCCTGAGGTGATGCTGGGTGAGACGCTCTGCAGCTGTGCTCTCAGG
This sequence comes from Anseranas semipalmata, assembly GCA_013399115.1. Taxonomy (NCBI): domain Eukaryota; kingdom Metazoa; phylum Chordata; class Aves; order Anseriformes; family Anseranatidae; genus Anseranas; species Anseranas semipalmata. The sequence goes on from VXAA01000756.1 coordinate 3,349,307, forward strand.
TCACACGGGTGGGGGAGCGGTGGTGCTGGGTGTCCAGGTGTCTCTGTGTCCCCAGGGTGCCGGGGAGTGGGGGTCCAGCCTGGCCCCTTCCCGCGCCCTGCACTAGCAGGAGCTGTGCTGTAGCCTGTAGGCTTGGTAGTGCCCATGCTCCCAGTGCTCCCAGTGCTCCCAGTGCTCCCAGTGCTCCCAGCAGCTGGCTCTGCCCAGCTTTGCCCACTGCGGTGGCCTCCAGGAGGGACGTGGAGCCCTGGCATGTGCCTTGACTTCTCTGGACCAAAGCACATGGCTTCATATTAGAGATGATCAGCAGCTGGTTCCCCCCACGTCGCTCCGAGGCATCGGTGTTGAGCAGGGCTGAGCATCTTTAGGTGGGGCTGAGCAGCCTCAGCCATGTGGGGCTGCAGCCTGGAGGTAGGGCATTGAAGCCCCAAGGCAAGAGCAGTTTTGCTGTCCTAGGCTTGGGGTACAGGCAGGGAAGGGCTGGGAGCAGCCAGGGGCACTGAGGAGCTGGCAGAGTGTGGGTGCTGGCTGTTAAGGAGAGAAAATGGATGGAAAAAAAAAAGGTACAAAGTGTAACAGCGTTCAGTGGGACAAGGCTCACTGCTGTAAGCTGGGGGATACCTGGTAGTGCATCTCCAAGTGACTGCAGCAGGTCCAAGCATGCACAGGCAAGGTATTCCCAGGAGAAAGACGTTGGAAATGGGTAAAAGCAGCCCTGAAATGCAGCGTCCCGCCATTGCCCAAGAGACCTAAAGGTGCAGTGCGGAGGAGAACTACCCTGAAGCTCAGAGAACACCTGGCACATCCCAGGGATGGCCGAAGGGCTCTGGGGAGCCGAGCCGGGAGCAGGTCCACAGCTTTGCACGGAGGTGTCAGAGGGGAGCAGGGCCCTGCAGTGCCTGCACGCTGTTAGCACAGGGAGCAGCAGCTCTGCCTCCCCGGGGGTGCTGGGTCACCGGCAGGGTCTGATCCTGGCAGGGCAGCCACAGAGCAAGAGCCTGGACTCAGAAGACCAGAGCACAGGGCAGGGCAACACGGGCACCCTGCACCCTCCTGCCTGGCTTCACACGCTCGGGGTGCTCCCGTAGCCCAGCTGTCCTCCAAACTGGAGCGTCCTCATGGCTGTCACTGAGGCTGCTGGGGATGCTGTGGCCGGTGTCATGCCACATCTCGCCTCTGATCCCAGGCAGCCGGGCTCCTGTCCCCGAGCAGCGCTTGTGGTGGTGCCTCCCCTGACCCGTGCCTTAACGCAAGCAGCACTCTGCATCGTGCCCCCTTTCAGAGGCAGGGAGACGTGACACTCTCGCCCTGAAAACCGAGCGCTTTATTTTTTCAGAGTGCATGAAAATGTCATGCTGTAAACATCCTCCCCTGGTGATGCAGCCTGCCTGCAGACACTGCTGTCATTTGCCATGAAGACAGGATCTGCTGACTGTACGGCCTTGATTCCTTGGGCTTTCATGGCACAGTCCTCTGCCCTTTCCCCAGTGGCCCCTTGTCCTTCAACAGCAAAGGAAACTTGCGTATCGTGCAGCAAAAGCAACCTCAGTGTTGTCCCAGCTCCCTTGCACGGTGAGCTGGTCATTGCTTCTGTAGCCCTATTTGCGGTCAAGCTTCTCCTTCCTCTTTAGGGCACGTGCAAAGGAAGGCTTTATCAGAAAGCGAGGTGGAAAGCCGAGGTTTCCATTTGTTTCACAGGGGAGTCTGATGTTGTCTGAATGTGCCAGGTCCCTGCCCCTCGCTGTCTGTGGCTGGAGTTTGCTGTTGTGGGGCTCTGCCGTGTCCCAGAGGGCGAGCCTTGTTTTTAGCTGTTTCTCTGGGTTCTGGAACACTCAGGCCATCAATAAACCTGCTGCAAACCAGAGGAGGAGCCTCCCAGGGTGGCTGATGGGGCTGCTGCACCCCTGTGTGAGCCCCAGCAGGGGCAGTCCCCAGCGGGACAGAGACCACCAGCTGAAACAGCCGCGGGGACGCTCTCGGAATAGACAAAGCACCTGAAAGCATGTGCAAGAGGGGAGGGAGGCAGGAGCGGGAGGACACGGAGACCATGCACTTTTGTCCCTTGTCCCCATGGGCACGCTGGGAGGGCACGAGGCCAGGAGCCGCCGCGTCCCCTGGCATCAGCGTCGCTTCAAGTGCCCGAGCCGAGCTCTGTGGCTCTGAAGATCGGGGACGACGTGCACTTCGCTTCGATCAGCCTCCTTCGGCATCAGTGGGAAGCAGAGATGAGCTGGCAGTGCAAGATACCCCGCGCAGCTGCTTTATGCTCAAAATCAGGTCTCGTTTTCATCAAGGGCAGTGTAGCTCCGGTGGCACTGGGAGGGGAGGGGATGCTGAGCCAACACCAGGATTTGAAGAGTTCTTCCCAAACCCCAGTGCTATCTGAACAAGGGTCACACTCGCCCTATGTGTCAGGTAGAATTGCCTTTATTTTCCTTGTGCAATGACCTGTGTGCATGTGTACCAATGTGTTTCATCTCCCTTCCAATAATGTTCAAAACAATTGTCTGTGGATCGGCCAAGGCTGATGGATGTGGCTTGGTGTTCTGATGCCAGCCAAGTTCCTGCTCGTTTCACAACGGAGACGTGGGAAAGGAGAAAAGTCCCAGCCTCCAATCCATGGCTCCATTCCCCAGATCCTGCTTGTCCCTCCCTGTGGCTCTTCATTGCCAAAGCCTCCACAGGAGCAGCTGCAAGGGGAAATGAAGCGGATTTTACCAGGTAAACTGAGTCAAGGATGACAATGTGCCAGAAACCAAAGCACCGTGTTCTCTGCTCACAGAGCAGCTTCTTTAAAGGCCAAAGAATCGCACCCCAGATCGCCCCCCTTCCCTGCCTTCTACGCCCTGTGTTTGCAGGTGGTTTCCATGAGGGCTCCGGCAGACGCACGCAGTTTCACAGGAGCAGCAGGTTGTTTTCTCATCTTCAGCTGCTGAGTGATCACAAAGGAGATGTGGTGCTAGACCCAGAGCCGAGGCGGAAAAATGAAGTTTGTGCAAAACACACCCCCAGGCAACTGTGTAGCTGCTGATGTCTGCCAGGGCTACAAAGGGCTGGGGAGAAACGTGTGTAAAGCAGCATCTCTGGCTTCCCTGGCCTGCAGCCACCTCCCTGCGGAGAGCTGGGGCACACGGCTGCGTGCTGCAACCCCCCGGTGGGGGCAGAGCCCGGCACAGCCCCGGGAAATGCCCTTACGCGGGGAGATAGGTGCCCTTACCTTCAGAGATAGGTGCCATTGCATGGCGAACGATGCCCTGGTGGGTCACCGCGTGGCTTTCTGTGGCCAAATGGCACATATTGGCCCTCCTGCTCACTTGGCACCCTGTGCCCCAGGACAGGTCCTTGCCCCGCACAGTTTAGTGTGGTCAGTGTGGGGAAGAACATAACTATGGGCCTTATATCTGAATATAAGAATATCTGGAAGAGAGCAATACTCCTGACCTACAAGTCACAAACACTCCTGCAGTTTCATTTCCGAAAGCCCTGCAGACTCTGTCATTCCCATCTCCCCACAGCAAGGAGAACAGAACCCTGGTTAGCTCCTGTGAGCTCTGATTTCCCAGGGCAACATGCCATGAATCACTGCAAACCAGGACGTGGGCAGGATGCACCCCACCGAAGTCACCGTGTGTGACGCAGAGCTGCAGCGCCCTGAGCCAGCCGGAGCTTTGCCTTCGGTTAAGGGCATCACGCTCCAGAGCCTCCGCGAGGTCTCCGGGGTGCTCACGCTGTTCCCCTGCGGGGACTCATTGCTGTGGTGTGGCCAAAGAGCTGCCAACCCCCCCGCCTGCCTTGAGCCGTGCCCTGCAGCAGGACCCCCGCAGCCCTGCAGCGTCTGCCCGTGCTCGAGCATCTCCTCTCCTCTCCCACAGCTTTCTCCTCCTGGACCTGTTTGACCCATCGCTTGCTCCGTGGGCTGGTGAGATGCCGGCAATGGTCTTGCCTGTGTCCCCCCCACCATGGTCACCTCCACCGATGTCCCTGCCCCTTTCAGAGTCACCCCGGAGTGACCGGCTCAGCGCAGCCCTGCTCGCGCTTGTTTGTTAGTGAAACCATCCAGATTGAAGCATTCCTTCAAGGGTGCAACTCCTTGTCACTTTGTCATGTCCACAAAATGCTAAGGCAGTCCCATGAAGCATAAATGACACGTTCTGGCAGCTGACATCTCCAGGAAGACGTTAGCATGAAGACAAAATAACCCTACGGTGAGTTAATGTTCCCAAGCTGCCGCCCTACAAACCCAGACCTCTTGTGATGCCCAGAGAGGAGAAAACAAAGGAGGCTGTTTGTCCTGGAGCTGTACAGCGAGTGCCAGCGGTGCAGGGTGACCTGGCACGGCCAGCTGTGCCACGCAGGCACCTTGCAAAGCTCATGTTTGAAGACATCGCTTCTGTCCTCTCCCACCCAGCACGGCCAAGGCGGCTTGGCATGAAGAGCTGCAGAGGGCTTTGCCTCTGTGCGGGCAGGGATGTAGCTTTGAGGCTGAGGGCTGCTTTGCTGCATGAGCCCGGGGGAGTTTGCATTTTATAGGGCATTAAGAAGCTTCCTTCTCCAGGACCACATCAGCTCCGTGCACAGAGGGGCTGCAGGAGGTTAGAAAGAGCACTCTTCACCGGGGGCTGAAACCTGCCAGCGGGTGCCTCTGGTCTGTGTTGGCTGCAGACTTGTGTCCTCCCTGCCCTCAGCCAGGCACTTGCTCCAGGGCTTTCAACACATTTCTGGCAGCATTTTCTGTGCAATTGCAAAGCACAAACAGGCAAAATTTATGAGTTTGCCCTCCCTGAACCGGGAGACTGAAGCTTGTGCCACTAAGGCAGCAGCTCAGCTCTTTGCCCTGCTTTCACCTGATGGGTTTTGAGCTTTCGGGGTCACTGTTTACAAGCGCTGCCCCACTCTGCTGCACCCCCTCCAGCTCACACCAGCCTCAGCAGCGTCCCCGGCCATCGCGGGGCCAGCCTGGGCACAGTGTTGTCCCGAGACAAAGGGAGCCCTGCAAGAGCTGGGGATCCCAGTAGCAAGCTGGAGGAGAGACCCGGACCAGTAACAGACCAGCACACACGCACACGTGGTGCCCACCAACAGGAGTGTGCCCCACGGGGGTTGGTCCACATTTCAATGGGCTTCTTAATATCTGCTTGCATGGGTTGGGGTCTCTTCTCCAAGCACACCAGGTTCCCCAGGGGAAGCCCCTGGAGATGTGGTTGCTCCGTGCCTGGTGTCCTGCTGGTCGGAGGTCGTACCGGCCAACCTCCACAGCACCAGGAAGGGTAACTGGGCCAGTCTGGTCCATCTGCCTTCACACCAGTGCTCCCCATGGCCACACTGGTCCTGGAGCAGACCGCTCTGCATGGGGCGTGCTGCTCCTGCTGGGTGCCGGCCACGGGGATGCCGCTTTGGCTGTGCCTGGGGGATGTGAGGTGCCACATACGCCAGCTCTGAGGGTGCCTGCTGAAGCTCAGACAAGTCATTGCAGGGTCATTTCCTAACAAATGCGTGGCTGTTCCTCCAGCTGGCGATGCACAGATGCTCAAACCTGGGGTGACCCTGCACCAGTCTTCTGGGCAGCAGCACCTGCCTGCCTCGTGCCTGCTCGGGGCATCCCGGGAGGAAGGCTCCTGCTCATCCCTGCCTGTCCCAGCACAAGGGATTTGCCACTCTGCCCTTTTCCCTGTGCCTTGCAATTCCTCGGGAGTCTGAACAGTATGTAGGTCTCGGGAGAGAGGCAGAAAGGCAGGAGGAAAATGGGTTTATTTCTCTTTGTGGCACAGCAGAGCATTAAACATCCTCAAAGAGCCTTGTTTATTGCAGCCACTGCCGGCCTGCTGGCACAGGGAGCTTTGCACAGCCCAAGCCCTGTGCTTGGGGAGGAGGAGGAGGAGGATGGTGCGGCACGGAGCTGGTTTTCCCAGCCCTGCTGCCTTGCTCCCCATCGCAGGGGTGCAGCAGGAGCATCCCCTGCTCCTCCCCGCAGCCACAGAGCCATGGCCAGGCCGCCCACGGCCAGGGGACGGATCCAGCCCCTGGAGAGTGCACAGCCATCTCCTGCTGCTGCTTTTAATTCTTGTGAAGGACAAACAAACACAGGCGTCCGTGGCTGCCCGGAGCTGGCTCAAGGCATCAGTGCTATCATGCAAGTGTGTCCTATTTGATCTTCAGAAACAAAGGAGAGGCAAGCAGCCAGCTCCTTAGCGAGATTACTGCGGAGCGGCTGATGAAACAGGCTGGCGGATAGATGGGCCCTTCTCTTGCTCAGGAAAACATGTTTTTTTGAGGGAAGACCATGCAGGGGAGGCTGTGCTGTTGGGGACCCCATCCGCAGCTGGCTCCTCTCCATGGCTGGGGCTGCCCCAGAAGCTCCGACCCCCCAGCTGGTCCACACCCATCCATCAAGATGTCTTTGGTTGGGTCTGGCATGGTGATGGGTGCTGTTGTCCTGCACGGCCACGCCACCCCACACTCACTCCGTTTTGGGTGAGCAGCGCTGGGGACGGGCCAACATCAGTGGCCTAACAGCACCCAGTGGGCAGCAACCACTGCATCCGGGTCCAGAAACCCATTATCACGGGTCTGCCCCGACGGCCCCGCAGGGGACAGTGGCCCCTGTCCCTGCAGGGATGGCACCGGTGTGCCCAACACAGCCAAGGAACAGGAGGGCGAGGAAATGAGCCCCGAGAAGCTCCCCGGGCACAGGCTGTAATAGGGAAAGGTTTCTGGGAGCTGTTATGAAACAGATCAATCATGCAGCGGTGAGGGATTTCAGGGAAATCCACTGGAGCAAAAGCAATCAATTAAACAGCCGTATTTACAGCTGCGGCCGCCGGGCAGCTCGCGGCCTCTGTGCAGGAGGCAGATGGGCTTTGCAGTTCGACCGGGGCCACGGGCAGATAAAACGGCAGTGTTTGGCCTCTCCAGCGGCCGGAGATAACGGGGGCTTCACCGGGGATGTGCTCACGCTCTGCCCATCGCCTCGGGGCTGCGAGGCACCTGGCCAGGTCCAGAGCAGCAAGTCCTGCCCTGCTTGCTCTGCCCAGCGTGGTTCGGCTCCAAGAGCCCTTCGGCCCCTTTGCTGCTCTTTAAAACCTCCAGGAAGAAGCAGTATATTATAGTGATAAAAATAATAATGCAGAAGGAAAAAACACTTAGGGAAGCAGCTTCTCTTTTGTCCCTTCAAGGCTCTTTTTGGGGGGGAACTGGCGTGCAGATGCTGGTGAGCTGCGGCAGCGCGGGGTGACGGCAGCCGGCGGCTGGACTTGGGCCTCACCATGGGAACCGCTCGCCGGGGCTGTTTGTCTTTCTGCACGGGGTGCGTTTCTCTATGCAAAAATAAAAAAATAGCGGCGCTAATGAGGTGAAACTGGAAGTGCTGACTGGCGCCTGCTTGCTCCTGTCCGCGAGCACCTTTGTGCATGGGTGCAGCGGGGTGCTGGTTGGGGATCCCCAGCCCCCCCCCCTCCCCCCCCAGAGCGTACATTTGGGGGTGCACGGGCTTTGCTCCATTGGCCTGCCAAGCGCCCGGCATTGGAACAGCCCCGCACTAACGCCGTGACGGTAATTGCTTTCTCACTGTCTGTCTGCTCCTGAAAACGTGGCTGAGAAGATCCAGACACCCAGCCCCGATCGGGGCTGGTTTATTGCTGATAATTATGTGTCACCGTGCATGAATTATAGCATCAGTCAAAGGGCACGCGGTTAGGTGCGTACACTCACCAGTATTAATTGGCATAGGCTGGTCTTCCCGTGCTGAACAGCTTTGCTTGATATAAAGCACAGAAATTCATTTATTGGAAAGAGCGCTGATTAACCTCTTCGGAGCTGAACTCGGCTAGCCCTGTGACCGGGACGCGTGTAGAGTTATTTATTGTAATGCTTAGTGCCGGTGCCGGAGGACGGCCCCTCCTGGCTCTGGAGAAGCGAGCGTTAGGGTCGGGGCCGGTGCCCACGCTGAGGTTTGCCAGCTCTCGTTGCCCACGGGTGGGGGAGCTGGGAACAACCCCCCCCGCGGGCCTGGGGCTCAGGGTGCCTGGACCTGGATGCTCAGGATCCCAGCGCCCGGCTCAGCGCCCCGCAGACCCTGCAGCACCACGACTTCTGCCGCCGCTGCCCGTCCCTTCTCCCCCCGTTCGCGGCCCGGGGCAGCGGGGACGGAGCCGCAGCGGGGCCCCAGCCCCTTTCCGGCGCCGCAGGCACCGAGCCCGGCCCGCACCGGGGCAGGCCGCGGCCTTGCGCGGGCAGCGGGCACCAC
>VXAA01000756.1:3362792-3403865 GCA_013399115.1 Anseranas semipalmata
TTTTTTTCACAATTGCCAGTTGTATTGCAGTCAGCTGCCACAGACGAGGGTCCAGCCATCTCATCCATTTGCTTTTCATCTGTTGTGGCACTACCTGGAAATCATGGAGCTGGAATGCGACTGGCTGGAAGAGGTGGTGGCAGCACTGAGCTGGGAGAATCCACTGTGGCTTGATTCAAGGCTGGTCATAGATCCTCTGCAATAAAAAAAGCAAAGTAGTTTTACACTTCAGAATACACAAAGATTTTGATTTCTGCAATGTATCTACATTGTATTTCTTTGCACACTGAAAAACAAGAAAATAACGATTTTGGTGTAGATACTCAAAAGCTTTCCTGCCTCACCACATAAGATAATGGGGACACCAGAAAACCTTCTTGCAAAAAACATATGCTGTTCAAAGAGATTGAGTTTCAGTAGGTGTATCAATTGGCAGACAACTGAACTGATTCAATTCCATTTTGAGTTGCACCCATTTCTGCATGACAACCTGCCAAGCCCTACAACTCACACAATACTTTCCAAGAAGAGCAAAGTAACCAATGACGATTAGAATGAGATAACTAATTAAACTAATTAACCCTTTCTGACATTAGTCGCTCCCATTGCCAATACTGGTTGGACTTTTTTTTTTTTGAGACCTACTAAGGGTTATCTAGCTTGCTTTATAACACTAATGACACTCCATTAAAAAGTACAAGTCCTCACAATGTACTTGTATTTAATTGGACTTGATACTAGCTTGATACTCTAAGTATAGCAAGAGAGAGTCTGTATCAGAAAGGTTTGACACTGGCTGACCTTTATGATCCCTTGGCCAGACATACCTGAAATCTTCAGATCCTATTACTTCTGTATAGTACATCACTTTACATTTGTGAGAGGAGACCTGAAGAGATGCTAGTACATCATCCACACGAGGCAGGTTGGTTGTAGCACAGGCAGGCATGCTATGAAATTTCCACTGGAGAATATAGAAGCCAGGCCACCTGGTCACATGCGATCCCTGGAAGCAGCCACAGCAAAAATTGAAAATGAATTTTGTTAACACAAAGATTTGTAGACTTGAAATTTCTTTTCTAAGCTTAGAAAAACTGCCTACATGGCCTCATTTTTTTCCCAATGCCAATATTTCAGCTCATCAGCCAACTGGCAGTGCTGGTCAGCTGGGCTCTCCCCACACAGTATACTTATAAAAGTTATAACAGAACACCAGAGGTTCCTCCTCCTTTTTTCCAGTGTCAAGGGGTTAGGATTTATATACAATGAAAATACAAAGTTCCTGTTTAAAACAATAACCTTTTTTTCCCATTTATTTTCATCAATGGCTGTCTTTTGAGACTGTGAAAAGAGCAGTCAGGGGTCCTGCCTCACAGAAAGAGAAAGTGCAGTTCAAAAGGTCATTGCCCATATTTTCAAAGTTTAACACTTCCAATTAGATTACTTAAGGAGTGCCTTTATCAAAGGCTCTTCAACTCTTATTTCAAGTCAAAAGGAATAGCAGTGGCAGTGTGATTATAAACATGCTGCATGTAATAAAATTTCATAATTAACAGAGAGGTTGCAAATGACATAAAAAACCAAAACATTTTAAGAACCTTGGCCATAGGGACCTCCCTAAGGTAGCTGTTACAGACACAAACACAGAGCTCGGTCTTAAATTCCAGACTTCTCTCATTACTGAGGTAAGATGCTATTATATTCTTTAAACACAGGCTGTTTCAGAAAATAGCACATCTTGCTACTTTCTGCACATACACTATGTTCCAGGTGGCTTCCCCGTGTTCCTTGCTGATCAACCTCAATCACTATCAGACTGATGCAACCTCCCCTCACATCAGATCCCATGTAAATACTATCCCCCTTCCATGAAGCGCACAGCCAGGAACAGAAGCTGAAATGTCGGCCAAAAGTGAGCAGACAGTCCGGAGCTGAATCACCACTCAGTCATCACTAACATTTGTGAATGAGAACGTCTAGTTTTGGAGCTAGCTTCCATCTGCTCCTGCACAAGAATTTGGTGGTCTTACCTGCACACTTTCCCCTTCTTTGCAGATAAGAGGAGATTCCACCATACTGTAATCACGCCCCAATTGCCAGACTTTGTCTATCAACTGGACATTGTTCCCACCAGGAGATGTAATACTGTGAGCTCCCAGAGTGTCCTTTTTAGGAGGCTGTGGGGCTCTCTTGGAGTGAAAGATGTTAAAAACAATGTCTCCTTTGCACACATCAAAATCCCATGTGATCACAGATGAGGCATCCACAATCTGAATGAGAACCTGGGACAGGAGAAAAGTTATAACAGACAACAGCAATTTGCTCAGTAAAGGCAGAAACTCTTACAAGAAAAGAACAGAGCTTTTTATTACTGGGCTTAATTTAGACTATTAAAAAGCATTCTAAATACCTTTTCTAAATCACTCTAAATCAGTTTTCTCCTGATGGAGTGTCCTTATTTTAACACATGACCTTCAGAAGCTCTCAAGTAGCTTCTGAGAATGTCATTTGTCTATGTTATTCATTCCATTCAAAGCCATGTCCTTCTAAGCAATGATATTCTCTAAATGGCAACATTTCATACCAGAAATGGTCACAAACTTCAGCTGTTAAAGCATCATTACGTATCAGCACTACAGAAGAACAAGCTGAAAGCAGGGCAACTAAACAATCAAGTTCTAAACCATTTTCATTTCATTCAAGAGACAGACTCCAAACCAAAGGGTTGAGATGAAAGAAAAGAAGGGTAGGGCAGCAATCATACCTCATGCGGAGCTCCTTTGAAGACACTTGCAGACTGGTAGATTGTTTCAGTCCAGAGCTTTATGTCTTCATTTTCCAACTCTTCTGCTGTCCGGTAGAGGGACTTGGGAACCAGCCCACCCTCTGGTACTTCACACTAAAAGCATAAATAGCCATTAAAAAGTATCTCCTCTGTACATCCACCCCCTGTCATGCTCTCTGCCTGCTAGTTGCAGAACCAAAAACTCATGTTCAGCAAGTATTTTGAAGAATGAGATATGAATAGAGTTTGAAAGCAATTTTACAGCTTGTACATCATATATATGCACATGCATCTTACACAAGCTACTAAAATAAATGATCTAGTTTGCATGAGTTTGCAGAACCAGACACCAGAGGAACAGATCTTGTTTATACACAAGAGTCACCATTACAGAAGATGACAGTGTAAATGCTATAGTCATCACTTACACTGCCCTATGCTGAAGACAGACACAAGCCACTTAAGAATCATGAGGAAAGTGGCGATAGCGACTCAAAGCCTAAAAATTATAGCCTACAGAGAGCTACTGGGTTAGCTAAATTCAAGGACTAAAGATGGAGGGGAGATGTGGTAATTTTCCAAACAGGTAAAAGGATATTGCAGTGAGGACGGTAACAGTTTTCAAGCTACAACTGTCTTCACAGCTGAGTACTGGAACTGGTTACACAATTTCCCTAAGCAAACTTCTCTTTCAAGATGTCTCCAGCAATGAAGTTAGACAACTATCTGATCAGGAATAGGTTCCACAGAAGTGTTTGGGGCAGCAGAAGTGTTCAATAACTGAATTATAGAAGAGAATCGAAATGACCTTAGAGAAGTTGTTTTTGTTCAAACATCCAGAAGTAAAGAAGAAAAGAAAAAGACCCTGTTATTGTCTGTGACCAGCAGGAAGTATTGTAGCAATTTGCTTTCTGGTAACGTTCACTTTTGCTTACTTAAGCAGTGGATTTTGCCAGATTCTCAGGCTCTGAATTAGACAGTACAAACTCTCTCCATTGAAAGCTACTGCTGCTGGAAAAAACAGCCCACTGAAGATAAATGCATGGTCTACTCTAAAACATCTAGCAGTACTCCATCATAATTTGAGACTGTATTTGAAGAGAACTGGACGCATTTTCAAGAATGGTACAGAAATTGATCTAGAAAATGTAACAGGGGCTTAAAAAGCAAGCTTGAAATGATCATGTTTTAACACAGCTGAGTTAAAAACAAACAAACAAAATTCTAAGTGCTACTGTGACAGAGGCTCCAGAAAATGACTGAGGTGCATTCCTACACCTCAGTCACACCAGCAAGTCTGCATTGTCAGAAACATTATGGACGAAAAAAAATAAATCTTACAGTACCATTGAGATGTTAAATTGATGGATTTGATTGATGCCCATAGTCTAGGCAGGAAGCAGCTATTAAGGCACATGACAAGGGATTGGGAAATTACAGTACACCACAGTAAACAATTTTTTTCAGTTTGTTGTGGTCAAAGTGGATCTCAATGTATCACATATGAGACCCGACTGTTTGTCAAACCCTACTAGCAGATGTGCCACTCTTTTCCTCATGCTCCTCATGGTATCAGTAAGTTCTTTTAGGTTACACAGACTCTTCTGATTAGTTAATGGTGACAGTGGCTAATGAATTAGAATGAAATACTTTCAAGTGGGCTCAGGCGTATGGGAATCCTTTCTGACCATCAACTTTTCTTGTATAGTTAAGACCACTATAGATACATAGTTAAGTGAAAATAAGAACAAACAGCTCCTAGAGGGACACGCAGTATCATTTTGACATGTTTCATAACTGGTATTATAGGGTCACTGATGGTGACAACAGAGCTCTTGCTGGTCTAGCAGACTGGTGAAGATAAATTGAACACTGATGCTTCTGAAGGTCCAGAACATTTGAAAACGGGGCATGGGGGTAGACCTAAAGTGGTACAGCCCAGCACAGTGGATATAGCTAACCTTTCATCTTGCTGCCATGAAAAAGAGGAAATAAAAGATGGATTTAATACTGTATCTTATGCCTTCAGAAAGATGCAAACAACAGAACCACGCATAGCTCCAGGTATCTAGGTTTGACACGACAAATGCTAAGCTCGAGAACTGTGGTAACGCAACGGTTTAGTCACCCACTGTGGCTCTGCAGCTCATAATTCAGTTCTCCTCTTCAAAGACTTCCCTTTGAATTCTGACTAGAACCAACAGTGGCAGAACAAAAATCCAAGCATCAAAACTGAAGAGTTTAAAAGTTACATTGGTTTTATGTTTTATTTTTGTTTTAAAAATGAAGGCAAAGATTTAAAATATTTGGGAAACTTGTAGCATATTTTATAGTCATATGTGATTAGTATAGGGGTTTTTAGATTGCAGATCATATTCTTCAGTCTGCCTCTAAAACCTCCTGCTGCCCTGAGACTGCTGAAAACAGTGAAACACTGTACACCAAGCTTTTCAACCTGGGCATGCATAAGGTCAGCTATACGATCATCTTAATACATCAAGGAACACAACCCTCTTCTTGCTCACTGCTGTGCTACCACGTCTGCTTTAACTTGACAGGTAACAGACACAGTGGATTTTAACTGTGCCTAGCTATTTTGCTAGTTATTTGAGATTTGCTGTAAAGAAGTACTGTATTTCTCCTTTGAAAGTGGATCCAGAAGAAAACACTAACCCTAGAATCCTACATCATAGCTCCCCCCAAAATTATTTGTACCAGAGAAAAGACTGCACTCCAAACTTCGCTAGGAATCACTCTGTGCTTCTAAGGCTTCTTTGTTTAGAGGAGTGAGGGGAAAAAAAAAATCCACAAATAAGTTGCTATATGCAGTAGTTTAAATTCATACCATGCACTCTCCACCAAGGAAATCAGGGATAATTTCTTTATCAATGTAATCCAGCAGTCCCCCAGGACCCTGATAGTCATTTCCAGCATAAATAAGGAATTTCTTTCTAGTGTTGTCATCAATGAATGGACTAACCTATAAACAAAGAAAAACAGAATAGGTCAGGTTCACAAATTTTTCTTGAGTAAATTTTGAAGGAATCAGTTTGATCCTATTATGTGTTACCATCCTTGTAATGCAAAAATCACTCTATAAGGAAATTAAATTAACTGACTGTATAAGCAAATTCTTAGGTGGGGTTTTTAAATCCATTCTAGGAATCCTATACATATCCAAAGATACATATCCAAATGATAAAATCCAAAGATACATATCCAAATGGTAACATTTCCTGCTTATAAAGCCTGATTTCTAAAGTGCTTTTACAAACTACAAGTGTGTAGCACTGTACTGAGAGAGCTGAGAAAGACCTTGAATTACAAACATACCAGTGTCCAAAGAACTGGGAATACTCGAGGCGCTCTCAGGATAAGAAGACGACCCAAAGTCTCAGGGTAATTAGCTTCAACCACCTCAATGATTCTTAGCAATGCTTTGACACCAGGTCGCCATAAATGCCGCATGTTCAAGCCTTCTAGATCTACTAGACAGGTCCAAGAGCTAAATTTCAGAGAAACAAAAAGGAAAAAAAAAAATCTCAGTGTCATCAAAATTCTCCTGTCTTATACACATGTCCACTGATCTGAAATGTGTGGACTCCACTGTATGCTTTGATTTCCTCTATTTCACCTCCTTGTTTTGTACTAACTGTACACACTGGAGTTTAAGATTCTTAGAATGGAAATGTCTTAGAGCATGCCAAGCATGCTTACAGAATATGTGCAATGATCACTTTGCACATCATGCACATCTCCCCACAGACATTTCAAACTCCAGATGAAGGCTAACATGAAGCTAATACACAATGCTGTCAACAGTCAGCCCAAATGTTAAACCACTGCTTTTATTGGGAAATCAATTAAGTGGCCACGCTGCTATGACATAATCTAACATTCTTGGTGTTGATTTCTTACTAACACAGTACAGTAAAAGTGCCATTACAGCTCAAAGCTAATTCTGCTGTCAGATCTCAGAATGGGAAGCCTTTTGTATAGGAACAGATGTGTTCTTAATACTAAATACTGAGCTTCAGCATATGCTTTAGTTATGTTCCAAGCTCCAGTCTCACCCTGGGCATGGACTCAAGATTTACAGCTGTGCTGCACCAGCTAGCATCCATGAAACGATGCACAAGGTTTCTATGAAACAGGAAGCACTTCTTTGTTTCACTTTAAGTATTTAATATGTAGTCCTTTAGGACTACTTCTACAAATGAAGATTCAGTAGACAGGACAAGTCCGTAGTCATATACATGAAACCTACCTCTTGGATTTTATTTCCCACTGAGAGCTAGGACAGCACATTCCTTAGCAGGGAAAAGATAAGCAGACATACCATGCATCCCTGAACCTTTACAGATTAAGGGAAGGAGTCAGAAATTGAAAAGAGTTCAAGAAACTGTTTCATTTCAGGGCCAAGTCCTGCATTCATTCCACACCCTTAAATCCACTTTGCAGTTAATGCTCTCTTAAATGACCCCTAAAATGACTTAAAGACGGGATAGCAAGCCATTTTTGGCTAAACTTTAGATGAAGTCATGCAAGTATGTGGAACACTAAATCGCAGGTTTCCCAGGAGCCTCATGACGTTACCTTGATCAATAGTTGAATAACTGCATATAATGAATTGTGGCTGACAGGAGAATGCAAACAAGAATTGAGAGTAATGAGCCTTGGTATGGACCATGGATCAAAAAGTGACATGAAAACAAGACCTGAAACTACCGGGAAGGTTATACTATGATATTATCACAGCCTGACTTTACTGACAGCCTGTACCAACATCTGGCTATAAAATTCCCCAGAATCAGAGATGGGCAGTGGGCTGCATTGCTTTGCAGACATCCAACAGTGTGTAGAAGCAGAATACTTCGTGTGGAACCATTATGGGCATGACACTGGGACGGCTGGAGCAAGTGTTGTGTTTCCCTCAGGCTTGACCATGCCAATTCACTCAAGTGGTAATTGGGGTGGGTCTCAGTTAACTGTAAGTGTGCTTATATCTGCACGTGAGACACACAGACCACCCTTTGCTTGGTCCGTGTAATAAGTTGAACTCAGCAGTGTCACATTGCATGATGTCATGTCCCGTCCACGCTCCACCCCCCCACGGTGATGCCTGGTAATTCCTGAAGAGCAGATCTAATTGATGTATTTTACCTTATTGGTCTGCCAAATACTTTTGTATTCTCTTCACATCGCCTCAGTCCTTCTTCATTTATAGAAAGAACCTGTACAAGAAAATGTGCTGTTTAGAAAATACAGTCTAAAACTCAGTAGGTAGGATAAAGAAAAAAATGTTCAAACCAAAGTCTAATTAAAACTACAAGCTCAAACCAGCATAAACTAATGTAGGTGAAAAAAGTATTATAAGAGACTTACGATTACTGATTTTCAGAAAGATTACACAGAATAAAAATAATAGAAAAAAAATAAGATCCCTCATCCTACTTGAATACTACAGCAGAGAGTTCTTTCCAACGACTTGGCATCAGCTTTTTCCAAAGAATGAACTAGAAATCACTGTATTTACCCCATTGGTTGATCTTGCTGAAAAATAAATATGCCTTTCCTTAAAACCAGGAACATGTAAACAAGATCCTCTGGAAAACTGAGACCTAGGAATGATACAGACAAGAAGCCTCCCTACACTTCTGCCCCTGTAAGCTTTGATTTCCTATTTACTCAGAAATTAAAGCCCCTTTAATTCATAGAAAGTAACCTTGAAACAAAACTAGGGCAAACAAACCAAACTTAATATGTGCCTGGAAAAGCTACTGGAAGAGAAAAAGTAAAATCCAATCCCTGCTTCTAGTAGTTACTATGGCCATGACTGTCATTACTTGGAGGCAAAAAAAAATATTGAAAAGCTGGAATTCTGCCAGCTTTCTGCTTGGAAACTGAGCAGATCCACAATAACAGTCTGAGTGCTGCCTTTAGAGAAGGTAACATTACAAGAAAGTACTTTTTCTCTAAAAATAAGTTATCCTTATCCTTGGTATACAGGCTTGAAAAATCTGAGCATGGCACCTTCTCTTCTGCACAAATGCAAAGACTTAAGTTTGAAGCAGTGCACAAACTGCAGAAGAATCTGTGAAAATGCTAACCAACAACTACAGGAGCTGCCAAGAACTACGCCTTTCCGCCATCAGTTTGCAGTTGGAAAGAATGCAGAAGACCAGCTACCAGGAGCTTTCAGATGTATTCAAACCGAAAACAGACGGCCAGAGAGTACATCAAAATATCCAGTGTGATGAATGTTCTGGCAGAGAATGAAATTTCTAAATGAAAATATCACATTGTTAGCAACTTGCTGGCTCCAAAAATACTTACGTATCGAAGCAAGGCCTCTTCCCCAAGAGCTCGCACTAAGCCTTTGGTATCCATCTGTCCCAATCTCAGCACGTACAGCGGGCGACCATCTGAATAACAAGAACAAATATATCAACATAACCCTTACTTTTACAGTAATAAATAAAAATGAGTGAACTAGCTTTATGCTAAAAATCCAAAGGGAAACAAGTCACAGTCAGCTCAAACTTTGTTGTACAGGTGGAAGAGGGAGAACTGGAGCAGATGGCAATATAATCTTTACCCTGTCCAGCTACACCACAAGATTACCTGTAAATGAACTGCAAAGGCTTAACGGAGACATCCTGATGCAAAAATAGCTACCCTATCTACAAGGAAAGTCCAAAGGACTTCAACAAGTACATTTATAGATCTTGGTAAACACAATTAAAGACACAGGACTATACTTAGCCTCCGGCACAGCTAAGATAAAGGAAAAACTTTAGTCCATTAGTGTAACTAAAGAGTTGCAAGGAAGGATGTAAGCCTTCTATCACACATGACACAACAGTGCTCCAGATAGCTTACAGCAACCTATTTGGCCAAGTAGCTCCACTAAGTGCTGAGAGTTAATGAAACAAAGCGTTAACCCCCAGACTTGCTTTCCGCAGTATTTGCTGAAGTCACACCTTTCAGCTATGTCATTACATATTACGTGGAACTGGCACACAGCCTCACTTGTGCAGTTTAAGCCTGGTGAGATCAGCTTCAGATGACCCTCTGCATTCAAAGACTTGCCTTTTCACCGCCCTCTTGCCACACACCAGGGTATCCTGATACTGTCCCAGGATACAAAGGCATTAAGCTTAACAACTGCATTAGCTGAATTTGAGAACCAAAGCTTGCACTTCTGGTTCTTTGTAATAGGAGCTAGTTGTCTGAAATAGCTCCTATCCTCCTCCCAAAGCTATGATGCATTTGTTAAGCTTTGCTCCACCTATTCTAGTACACAAGCTAAATAATCACCTACTTATAAAACTAAATATGCTAAGACACAAAATAAAAAATAAAAAAAGAAAAAAGAAAAGCTTTCTGAAGTTCTGATGTCTGTTTAGCTTCACTTCCCTCCAAGAACTGCAAAGAGAAATAGCAAATTATCATTAAGTCCTTTGGGAGAGAAGGAAAGAAACTGTCAGGATATACTATTTAAAAATAAAAAATTAAAAAAATTGCAGAGTCAAACAAAGTTATTTATTCAGCAAGGACACTACCCCCGTGAAAGTTCACAGGGTCTCTTGTATTTTATCAGATGGTCTAAAAGACCAACATTATTTTAACACCAGCACACACTTATCTTGGAATGTATTGTTTAGCTTTTGAAACACTAAACAAAAAGTGCTATTAAACTTCATTGCAGGTCTCCCTCCCTCACAGATGCACACACATGCAAAACCAAATAGTTTACTAACCCTCCTCCACCCAAATGACACATGAAGGAAAGTCTCAATTGACAGTGCTGTATTTTCATTGGATATTTTACATTTCATTCGAGCTTTGTGATTTAAAAGAAACATTTGACTGAAGCACTCTTGACAAACTAAAAGCCACTCAGATATAAAGAAAACCGTGCTAACTGCAAGCCAAAATAATAACTTTTATTCTTTTGCATTAATAGCTCATTTGAGACAACATGCTTTATATCACTGCTGCCTTTGCTTTAGTGCTAAAATCTCTACAGAATTCAGCTAGCTTCAGTTTGGCACATTTTGCTTATGTGGGAAGGAAGGAGCAATACTGGAATAGAGGGTTTAAAGAAATAACCTACCCACTGTAAAATTTTAAATTATAGAGAATTGCTGGGTTTTGAAATTGTCTGTTTCCACTATTGACAACCGCTGCTATACTGGAGGGCATGGCACAGAAGACACCAAAGGAACTGGGGGGGAAGGGAGGGGCACGTGAAGTTCACAACAAGACTGACGAACTTCTCAGAAAAACGCAAAATGACTCTCTGGTGCACTCTGCACCTTTCTACTCACTGGCAGGAACCCGTTACGTGCTGTTGACAGAAGAAGTCTTTCGAAAGTAAGGACAAGGACTGACAAAAGGGCGAGCATATTCACAATTCTTTTTTCTACAATCTTTACAGTCATGTTCTCGTTTTCCACTTTCTCAGTCAAACCCAGAGCACCAGGGGAGAGCCATTCAAACCCTTCAGGTTTACAGTGATTAAACTTCTGCTGTGTCCTCCCTGTCTCCTGGCCACAACTGCAGACAGCTTCCTGTGCTCTTCCTTGTAACAGGAAGAGCTAGCAGAAACAATGGTGCCTAGTGGGGAAGGGACTAAACCAGAACACACATAGCTCACAGTAAGAGACCATTTCCTTATCTAAAGAGCCCAGCTTGCCTCAAGCAATGAATTCCAAAATGTTTCATTTCTGTGCATGTATTAGCAACAAGACCAGTGCACAATAAAGCAAGCTGAGGGACAGGGGAGCATATCAGGCATAGTCATCCATGTTTTAAAGATTTGGCCATGCCTCACCATACAAAGTGAATACAGCCAAAGCTTCTTCAATAAACCTGCTCTGTTTGGTGTTTCTGCAATATCCCACTTCTCACCATTAAGCTGATTGTAACGCCAAATAAGTATTCATTTATGCCATCAGCAGACTTATCCAACATCAGAAATAAGTTGATTAGAAAGATACACTTATTTACAAACAACTTTTAATCACTGAAAGGGAATAGTCAGTATTTACATAACACCCTTCTACGCATCTCAGAGTGGTATAGAAGTGCAATTAATAACTTTTTTAAGCTACTGGCATAGCAGAGCTCTTTACAGAGTTAAATATGTTGGTATTTGTCAGAAAGATTAGGACCTAGAAGTATGCCTCCACCAACTAAGGAGCTGGCAACATTTAAAAATTAAATTAACATTTAAAAATTTAAATGTGTTTAGTACATAATAACTTTCCAGCCACCTCTAGCTAACAGAGGAACAATTATCACCTTTAATTCAGAACATAAAAAGGCTTTTCAATATCTACAGTATAGAGCATACCTTTGTCATGGTGATGCCAGCCTCCTGCATAGTAATCCTGAAGAACTTGAGGAGGATTCCAAGTGTCTAAAATATAGTCTACCTGGTGCTGCTTACGCCATGTCAAAGACTGGCAAAGGATCTCTCTTGCTTTATCAATGTTGAAATCCCGGGCACGCAGGAATCTTAAAATGTGCTCATCCTTTGGGATCTATTAAAAAGAAACAAACAAAAACAAACAAACAACACAACTTTATATTCAAGATTTGAAACAAGAAGAAAAGAATGAACAAGAGAAGCTGAAAAAGGTGTAGCCTAGCACCAATGCAAGAGGATGGTATATAACACTGGAAGTTACTCAGGAAAATCAGTCTTTTTTGCAACAAAAACATAAGCCCTGCCAGGTATTGCAGCTACTTTCATTTGAGGGATACAAAAATTTCACAAACTCTAACAATGATTTATACCTGTGTGACCATACTAAATTAGTCCAATTTAAATGAATCTAGGGACAATACACAGACTGTATTTCATTGCTAAGTAAGAGGAAGGCCTGGAAAACGAGACATGTATGCAAATCACAGGCCACTGGAAAACCCTCAGACTTGCTCTCAGTGCTTTAACAGGCCACATTGCTTCCCTTGCACACATAGGTATATGAATATGATGTTCAGCCAAAACAAACAAATGTAAAAATAAGGTTATTCTAGAACCAGGAAGACTTGTAAAACTGATGTAATTCCCCTGTGCTGGATTATTGACATTCTGGGAGGCAGTCACGCTAATCATTTAAGCACCTCAGCAGGCAAAGTCAGATGGACAGTCGCAATAAAATTCTTTTTTCTATTACCACTGTAAAGACTTAATTGAGGTACTTTGTTTTGAGCATGGAGGCCCACTTACCAGAACTAGTTAGCCACATGAGGTATGAGATGATGTTTTATCAGTTCCACCTTGCATCTCACATATTGAGATAGAGCCACAAGAGACCAACAGTAACTTACTTTGCCCTTGTGTGTCTCCTGGAGCCACTGTCTCAGTCGAATGAGGCAGCTTTCCTGCATCGGTGTCAAGTCACCCAGATAACGCTTGATGTAGTCTGCATCTAGCTTGTCTAAAAGGAGATGTACATGTGATTAGAGTAGTCCTGAACTGACCTAGTCAAAGTAGTAAATGATCTTATATGCTGATATCTGATGCAGAGGAGTTATGTGCAGAGCTGAATAAGGTTTCTTTGAATCAATGAAAAGATGAGCAAGGCAACATACACAGTCATCTGAATGTGAAACTGAGAAGATTAATTCTCCTTCTGTAACTAAGGAAGGAATACAAACAGACATTCACAAAAGCAATTTCACAGTATATTCAGATTTGTCAATTCACAGCAAAGATAGGGCTTGCTTCTTCTGGAAATGCTTAGAGAAGCTTTAACCTAAACCTTCCAGTACAAGAATTTTTCCAAAATTCCCTTACTGACAGAGGAAAAAAGATACACCAGAAGACTGTGACCAGGGAAGCTTCAGTCCTTTCCTCCCCATTATCGGTATAGTTACGCCCATCCCTGAATTTCTGGGCAAGAAGTAGGCTATTGATTTGCAACCCAATGAACAGCAATGAGAAGAGTTCCTCCACTCCTCTGAACTTCACTCACTAAAAAGACCAGCTGATAAAAGCTATTCAAGCTCTCTCACAGGTCAATGCTTTGCAAGCAATAACTTTATATGTTACCAAACAAGTAGCTGATGTGTAAGTTTTCAGCTGCCCAGGAGAACACTGTGAGAGAGCACTGTGCCGAGAGCCTCTACAGTACAAAGAATCCTACTGAAATGAGACAACCAACCATACCATCAGGCGTTCCTGCTGTAGGCTCTGAGGGGCTGCTTGAGGTGTTGAGGATCTCCTTATTGTTCAAGCCCTCCTTTGTGGCAGAGTCTGGTATATTAATAGCAGGTGAAACTGGTCGTCTTGTGTGGGATGTGCTGCTCTCCAATTTACATGCAACAGGAGGAGTCCAACGAGGAACAAAGGTTATTCCTTCTTCCTCCAGCTGCTTCAGGTAGTACTCTATTATTTCCTTTCCCTTCAAAAAGAAGACTTTACTTCAGCTACTAAAAATAACCATTTAGACACTGAAAGGATTGGGCAGGAAACTCATTAAGTAGCCAGGCCTCTCTAAAGATTCCACTTCCAAATACAGACCTACACACACATACTGTCCTAGGCTAAAAAGTGAACAGCCCATTTTTTTAACCACAGCAGCCTGTTACTTAGCAGCAGCTACATTATCTTTTGGTAACTTAGAGCCAGGCACCTCCTTCAGAACTGCAAGCTCACCTTTTTAATATTGCTGGTGTACTGCTTCATGGCTATCTTTTCCACTGTGCTTTCAAAACCAAAAAAAGATTTTATATCCAGACTTGCTGACTGTTCAAAACAGGTCCAGTCTTCATTGTCGGGATGAACCTATTAGTTAAAAGGAGATCATACAATCTAGTTATTTATTTTGTATTCTTTTTCCTCAAAATATTTGAAATTACTATCTCTTCTTTTTCAGGTTCATATAGTCAAACACATGCAAGAGGAATTTGCAGTCTTTTTCTTCCATTTGCAGAACACAGATCAGAAAAGATCCCACTAAAGAATAAAAAGCTGAGAAGCCCTCCCATAGTCCCATTGCTAGCACAGCACATTTTCTTAGCAAGAAAGGGGAGTGTTGGGAAATACTAGTGCACGAGCCAAAATAAAAAGGACTAGCACATTTGCACAATTAACAATATCTCATTGTAGATATGAGCTGTGACTGTAGTGCGTCAGTGGAACAGAGTAAAATACTACAGAGTGAACTTTCTGCTGCTGCAGGTTAGACTGATAGACCAAGGCCAGCCAGCTTAAAGACTGCAGCAAGTACAGGGTAAGCATTCCCCAGCACTGCAGTCTAGACATGTTTGCAACAGACATACCACAGCAGATCATTCCCTCTTTAACCAACAAAGTACCTTAGTATTTTGTAGACAGAAAAACATTTTACTTTGTTCTCCTATGACAATGCTACAGAAAGAAGCGTAAACTTCTCATTTGGTTGACAGTTGGACAAGCTATCAGTGAGGCCTTTGCTACTTTCTTGCCTTTTTAAGTTTAGAGCGCCCAACTTTCTTCATAATTTATAGAGTAATCCAGTCTGGGCTCTTAATTCATTGTTATAAAGAAACATCATGGCAGGCTGGATTTCTGAGCATGCAACTCTCCTGATGCCTTAAAGTTCCCCCCCACCTCACAACATGCTAAAATTGACTGGGAACAGTTTTATACTTTATAACAAGACAACTACAGGAAAAACAAACAAGTAAACAAACAATTCCCCTCCTTTGTTTCTTCTGCACTAGGGAATTGGAGGTATGAGAATAGCTTGTACCACCTAAATAAATACAAACCATAATAACAACATTTAAGAATCTTTCTGTCCTTTCATTAATTAAATCATAAAGTAATTGATTTTAATTAAAAAGGAACTTTTAAAAACAATTTCTTCTTGAATTAAGTTTCTGGTTTTGGATTTACCTACCACTACTAATTTCTTGATCAAGTAGAGCCAGGCCAAGGAGAAGCATCATGTTTTGTACATATTTACCACACGCACTTTTCTGTACAACATTTCCCCATTTTAACATGTTTAAATGCATCTTTCACAGAAAAATTACAGGTGGAAGAGTATTTTTAAATGTGCCTTGGAAATAATTGCAGAAATAATAATAAAAAAATACGATAATAGGTGTCAAGTGCGTTTGAATTCTAGTGACCTTTTAACCATGGTTCTGTAGACAACAGGAAACATTTAAGTTATTAGCTGCACTAAAAAAGAATGTTACAATGCAAATAAATGGGTTACATTTGCTAGCTTGCATCCAACCTTTAAAATCTATTCAAGGTTTTACTTCTATGAACATGTGCTGTATCAGCCTATGAGTACTGGCTAAGCCATTATGAAAAAACATGACCAGAACATAGCAGTAAGCATGTCACCAGACCCCTTTGTATCAGAAAACATCTGCACTGAAGACTAAAAACAGCCACAATGGAAAGAGTTAGGTTAAAACATTGCTGACAGTGAACATCTGAGCTGAGCAGAAGGCAAATAAGCTATGTTGAACTTTCCTTTAACAGTTCTGTCAGGGTATCATCAGCCTCGACAAGCCCCACGCTGCTATTACAGACCACAGATTTGCTTAAACAGGGCTGTCAAACACCGCAAATTATGTTGTGTTCTGGTATCTGAGAAGATGCTCAAGCAAGAGGGTGCCAAACTCGTTGCAGTTCTTCAAGCAAGCGTGTTACATTTAACGCTAACAACAATTATCACTCATGGTGGTGTGTTGGTTATTTTTTCTTGCAAAGCAAAAGCCAAGAACAACCCAACTTCTGTTTGAGTTTTGAAATCTAAACACTGACTTAATTCCATCTGTAGCACCATCAAGAGCCTGTTACTCACTGTGTAACAGCAGTGTTCGTTAATAATGACTCTATTAGAGAAGGTTTCATTGTAGGCTTCTATATGCAAAGTCCTTTCTCGTCTGTTCAGAGAATTCTTCTGGACAAAGTAGACGTAATCCACTCCTGCAATCTGAGGAAGATGCCATAGATTCTGTTAAGATACAATATTAATGTAAAATGATATCCAAAACTGTAAAATGGGCACTTCAAATCTAATCACCTTTTTCAATAGTCGTGGTGCATCTATATCCAGCTTACAGCGCCGTTCAATGACATGGATAGCTTCATCCTCGCTCTTATATTCATTTACCGTGTCACTGGCTACAAACATAGGAATCAGAGGACATGTAGGAAACCTTCTTTCATAAGCCTACAAAGATGGAAAGAGAAGAAGAAAAGCGATCATCAAAAGTAAGTCTTGAGGGTGTGTGTAGGGTTCCTTCGCTGCCATCACCAGCATTTGAAGGCAGAATACCCTCTGCACCTTTAGGAGAAGCGATCCTTCCTGGAGTCCACATTACAGCTGAAAAATCACAGCGCATTCCAGACAAACCATTTCTTAAGATGTTCCTAACATAGCCCTACTTCAGTAAAACAATTTTTAAAATAACACATGAAACACCTCATTCCCCCCCCACTCCTTTCCCCCAAAAGGAAATTGTTCATTATGCACAATGACAATCCTCTTGTCAGCAATAACAGGAAAATAAGACCCTCTAGTTCTAAAATACCACAAGACAAAACAATTATATATATGTTGGATTAAAAAAACCCACAAGCTAATTATCGGTGTTTCACCAAGCTGTCTAGAGGGTTTTCCATACAGCTCCCAAAGGCCTAATAAAAACATTTCAAAGCCTATTTCTTAAGCTAATGGAGCTCTCAAGCTCCCTACACAGAGTATTCATAATGATTTCACTGCACAGTTTATCAGCTTACTATTTTGTTCAACAACATACAGTAAGTCTTTCCAATAAAATGAGGGCATTTCATACTTTTGAAAATTTAAACTTTTTGCCACAATGCAAGATAGCAATAGCTTTGATTCTAGTTAAAGAACACAGACGTATAGATGAGTTGATCTCTTAAATGCTTGATGCACACAGGGAAGATGGTATTATCAGACACACTCAGACAGGGACAGTTTAAAATTGGGAATCAGTAACACATGTAAAAGGAAAATGGGAGTTATCCCCATTAGTAATCTTGTTGAATTTTAGTTTTAGAACCAGCCATGGCTAGAGAATACAACACGTTATTTTTTCCTTTTCTTTCATAGTCAGTAGTGTAATTCCACTTCCCTCTGGACTTTCTTCCTCATGGGGGCTAATGATATAACTAATTTTTTTAGCTTTCTTTCCAAATTGTGAATTCTTCCCTTTCTTTGCTATTAGTATCAAAACCTTCGCTTTGGTAAATAGGTAGGATTTGCAAGGTGTCCCAGGGCAGAAGAAAACTCCAGTAACAAAGTAAATCTGAAAGCAGAACATGAAACAGCATCCTTTAAAAAAGCTAAAATATCCATTCTGTCCTCTTAAATAGTCTTAACTGCTCTTAATATAGCTGAGTTGCAGCACAGGAACAGCATCAACAAGGAGAGGGTGTGGAAGAAAATAAGCAGCAGCTGCAAAAAGTATGCAATGGTAGCACTGGAAGAGAAAAGGTCTCTCAATTTTCCCTTTATAAGAATAAAAATACTTAGCTTGCTACCAGTCTTCAAATGTAGCAGTGTTACTATGGTGACAGTGGTGCAATGCACTAAAGCAATATCAGCTTTTTTCCCTCCACGAATATTTTTCAACCATTTTGCAGCATGATTGCCCCGAGTTCATAAAGCTCCTCTGTAACATATTAGAAGTACAACCAGTGAGAACACACAATCCTTTTTTCAAACTTCTCATTCGTGCACAGCTGGTTTTGTTTAAATTAAGAATAGAAATAATTTCTGGGTTCAGAGGCATGCACAAAAGAAGTGACAGAGCATTAGTGTTATAGCACAATAGCAAACAGTAGAGAAAAAACTTTTACAGCTCCGAGAGCAAGGGAGGATGGGTCCTATTAATATGGTATGACAGTTTTCTTAATTTTACGAGAATCTTCTTGTTCTGGACAAGGGCTATACATTTTACAGTCATTCAGGAATACCTCAGCCCTCTTGCTGAATAATAAGCCTCAGGATTCTAAATTAATCACTATGGTAACTATATTGGCTGAACTTAAATGCTGCTCTGAAACCAGGGCAAAAAAAAGATTTCCACCAGAAGCAGAATTGAGAAATACTTCTGGTTTTCAGACTTCTTTAAAATAAATTTTTATTTGAGGATCTTATGTTACAACAATTATCTACTTCCTCTTTGGTTTATAAAATCTGTAATATTTAATCTGTAATATTTCTCAGTTTTTGAAGTTTTTTTTTTTTTATACACACTTCTGGATTACAATGAAATCTTCCCAATCTAAGGACCCTCTATATCAAGCCTTTGCAAGTCTCATTGATTGCACGTATTGACACATTTCTCATCTTAGTCCTCAAAAAGCTTCTCATTTGCCCTGTGAACACTTGCAAATTGCAACAGTACCCGCTAGAAGTATTTACTGAACTGCAAGCAAAAAAAAAAATGCTTAAGAAGAATTTGTAGTTCTGAATGGGATGACTGAATTGAATGTGTTCAGTCTGGAAGAGAACAAAATAATTATCTGCCAAAAGTTGGCACACTCCATGCTTACAGGAACAAAGTACTCAAAGGTTGCAAAGAGATTAGCAGCAACACAGGATTCTTTTTTCCCTAAAGAATGTGCACACATAGTATTGAAAACCATTCACAGTCCATTTTATTGGGCTCTTAAATTAGGCTAGTTTTATTCAAGCTATGTACCATTGCCATATGTTCTTGTAATGCGTCATTTCTCAGTACAGCATTGTTTGAAGGAAAAGTGATTATAGTAAACTGTAGCCACATCAAAATTGTCAATCTGGTTTAAGCATAGCTGTCTCCTCCACATGTGGCAAACAGTTCTCTTTCACACTGCAGAACAGGCAGGAAAAAGCTGCTAAAGACTACAGGATACTGAGAGATCTTGCTTCACCCATGGACCAACACAGCACAGAAGGAAAACCTGCAATTTAAGAATGGTACATCAATCAATAGAAGACACATGGGTCAAAGCAGCATGCATATTGCCAAAACTGGAGCTATTAAAAGAGCATGAGAATGTTAAAAAAAATAAAATGCTGCTTTTTCTTTTCTAGTAATAGAATTGGTTTTTCAGCTTTGAGATGTTTTGAACAAGAAATTTTCAAGTCCAGCTTTGCAGAGAGGAAATAACTAAACTGCATTATCCAATATTCCTTTAGCAGTCTGAAAAAGCAGAGTATAAGATGGCACGTGCGTTTTTCCAGTATAATAGGTCTCTCTTTACAAATAAAAAGTGTTAGATACTACACATCTCCTCTCAGGATCGCAATGGTACTGTGAGAGATACAATCACAAAAGCCAATTAGTTCCTCAAAAGCAAAGCAGCTGCAGTAATACTGCTGGACAAGGTTTGAATGCAAGAATAAAATGCTGTTGACCTGGGACTAAATGCATCTAGGAAGGATGTTGCAAGGACATTCCTTAAGATTTTACCATTTTATTCTTTCACATATGAAAAAAGCAGGGTAAGTGGTGATTCTGACACGTAACAAAATAAAAACAACAGGAGTGCACATCCTCAAGATGTCTACAGTTGGTGCTGGGCTTGACATGAAAAGCCACAACGCCTCTTTCGGCAGGATAGATGTGTATGTACAGACCCTTAAAAAGTTTTAAGCCTACAATTCTGTTCTTCCCTCATAATGTACTTTTAAGATTTCCCACCAGCCTCGAACATTTGTGTACTCTGATTTATTAAAAGCTGGCATTGTGTATCAAGAAAAACACAGTATGGTGAAGCAGCTTGAACTTCAAATTTAATGGGCTCATTATATAAACCCTTAACTTTCTTAATGCATGTTAACGGTAAGGACATTGACAGGCATAATTTCAACCAAAATAGCACTGTATTAAAGCCTCTTCTCCAACTGCTTTCCTTAGCAACTCATGTTCAGAGTAGAGTCAAAATAACAGGATTTATTTTACTTTTATCCTTGCTAGTATTTCAGCTGTGCTTAAAGACATGAAAGCAATTCAAAAGTGAGACTATTTTAAACCCATTGCAGTCATTTCTCATATCCAAGGGAATTATACTTGCTGCTGCCATCCTTAGATTTGGGGATTGTAGTATTAGCAGTAACGGGATCCCTTCAAAATACCAACTTTAGAAGAGCATTTAGGTATGACCCCAACCCAATTTTCAGGAAGACCAAAGATGTTCTGGCTTTTTGCCTCTCAAACCATACATCGGGCTAAGAAAAATACCTTGACAGTTTGAGAATAGGCATGTGCTCAGACCTCTGGAAAAAGTCAGTCATTTATGCAAATAAGGTACTCAGCTTCTCTGGCCAGATGAATATATTCAGTAGGCAATATTTACTTCCCATACAAAGGTCCTGGTCTCCTACCTTAAAGGAGAGGGATTGTTCAGTTTTTCCATTAGAAGTAACTTCTACACTACAGAAGAAAAATCTGACAAAACTTGCAAGTGATCTCATACTGTCCTGTCATTCTTATTATACTGTCCTGTTTTTCTTATAGTAGCTGAATCTTCCAAATAAAGATTTAAATCTGAAAGTGTAGGAATTTTTGTCATAATTCTGAAAATTAAGCATGTTAAGTATTTTCTTAATAGCTTAATTACATGAAACAGGCTGCTAAGATGCTGCATTTTTTTGTTGGTTTCTGTTTGAAATTGCTAGAGAAGTAACCTTTTAAGAGCAGCACAATGTTCTCCAAGGGCATCCCAAGAGAGGTTCATCCTGGCAATTGAATCTAGTCCTCTGCTTTTTGGGCGTGCCACACACAGACTTCGATTTATGCCTGCAATACCTGACCACGTTTGGGTGCTAACTTGCAGATGCATGACAATGCTCACCATGATTTTCTACCCACTTGCAAGTGTGTTGAATTTCTGAATTATTCATAAACACACAAGAAGCAAAAAGGGTCACTCAGCACTAGCTTGACAGACCGTATTCCAGCAGCTTGATCATTCCTGTATATCACTACATCCCCTTCCTCCCCCTGCATTAGAGCACAACAGATCAATTGGAAAAACATTGACTCATGAGAGGCCAACCAAGAGGCTTCAAATTCTTGGCAGCTGCATTTGGAAAGAAACAACTGGATTAACTCTCACAAATCAGCAAATACCTTCTCATCCCTCATATATTGCTGTTCATACCTCTTTACAACAAATATGAAAGTTTAAAAATCATTATACTTCTATGAAGTATCTCAGTGCCAGTGTATCTCATGCATGCTAGTTCATGTGTTAGTTGTCAACTGGAGGTGGGTGGAAGCAAGCAGATGGCTAGAGAGGATATACCTCAACAAGCTCCCGAAATAGTTCCTGGGTAAGGTAGTATTCCCAGTCACCAGGAAGAGAAAGTGAACTGGATTGCAGCTTTCTTTAATATAGAGGTAGGTAGCTCTTTAGAAAGGAACATTTCGGTGAAGCTAATTCTGGAAGGATGAACAGACCTCAAACTTCCCTGCTATGAGCCAAACCTGCTAGCATGCACGCAGCACAGCTAAACTTCACTTTTCCCCAGTTAGCTTTCCCCACCAGCATGGCTTTCCACATCAGCTGCCTGTTCAAAAATAGGCTCAAGTGTTTTTTTCCCCTCGCTACATTCAGTTCATTAAATGCTCTCATTTCCAAATTCCTATTCTCATTTCCTATTTTCTTATTTCTGAGAAACAAAGGCTCAGTGCTAGGAACTCTCTATCCGAGACAGACCAAGAAGGCTTTAGTTACATGAGATTGCAAACAAGTCTTACATGGGACTACAGACAACCCACTGAGCACAGAAGAAGCAGATTCAGACCAGTGAATGAATTACTGGATATCATCTGAAACAAAAATCATCCATATGCAGGTTTCTAGTCCTTAAAAATATGAGGTAGTTTGCCTAACCTTATTTTTCACTTGTCTGTAAATCTTGGCCTAGTCTTTGCCATCAACAGATGAGTCCGATTTTTGAAGTACTGGGGACATGACCCACAGCACAACTGGTATTTGTAAAAGTGGATACTAGATGCAAGACACCTTCCCTGCTACTTTTATCAGTGTAGAGAAGAAAAACTGACTTATTTTACAAGTGGAAAAAAATGAGAGTTTAGACCTTCTGTTGTAATTTCTGCTAAAGAAAGTTTTTAAAAGGTTCCGATTAGGACTGTACCAGAATATGCTCTTCCAGAGCTTCTCCAGGAAGATTCACTAATGGTTAAGCTGACGGCTATCACAAGACCAGCAAACAAAATGTTTGCATAACCACTTATCACTGAACTAGATTTAAGCAATGAAAAAGTGCATCAGGAAACACCCTGTATGGAAACCCTCTGTTTGAATTAAGATAATCCTTCACCTGAAGGAGAGCTACCTCAAAGATTTTAAAAATCCAGAAAAATTAAGCAGGCAGCAAGTGTCCATTAAGAAGGAAGGTTCTGTGTTCTATTTTGTTTTGTTAAAAAGAAGCCAAACCCCAATGCTCAACATTTGAGTACAACTTCATTTTAACATTAATTTCAGAAGGTAAGAATTCTTCCACTCTGCGGAGAGAAGCATTTCACGGAGGAGATGAAAATCCAGCCTTTACAAACGGAGCTCTACTTGGGAAGGGTGCGAATAGCAAAGAACTGGCAGAACATTCAATCCGACAGCCACGCAGATGGCTCCGAGGGGACAGCTGTATCGTATGGTGGGATGCATGCCGGTGAATCTCTTCGACTGCGAACTGGCTGATATTCACCTGGCTACTCACCAAGTGTGAGTAGCTGAATAGCCGCTTACCCTAAACCACAGGCGAAAGTCATTGCACAACTCTGTCCACCCATCGCACTTTCCTAAGCTGACAGCCGCACCCTGGTCCTATCTTACTTTGTTCGTCTTCTGTGCTCCCTCCGTTACAGTCCAAGAGCATTTTACCCTGGTGTTGCACAAGTAACTCAGGAACGGGAATGCTGCATTCATTCTCTGTTCCCTGGCACAAGATGAAATTTGGCCTTTAAGTATTAATGATAGCTATTAAGTCTATCCAAGATAAAAGAAATAACCCTTCTATAAATTACACGGAAAAATCAATAAGACAAGTCAATATCAATAAGACAATTCTGCTCCATTTTAGAGGCTAAAAAATTATTTTTTATTACACAAGTGTACAAAGTGTTATTGACCTAGGAGTTCCTGATTAAATGCTCATTAGTGTATTTAGACTGGAAGCTTACAGCACTCAAGCAAGCAGTACCTGTACATACCATGTACCAAAGCAAAGCATTCTCTCTGTAATTCAAATAATTATGAACTACAATGGCTTTTTAGTTTTTGAAGTTTAATTTTTTTTTAAATATAGACTACACAAATACACATTATTGTACAATTTATGAGACAAGTACTAACAAGAGTCTACTCCACACAGACTGTTCACAAATTCTACACTGAAGGCTAATTAATTTCTCAAATGGTGAGAGGAGATTGAAATACGATCTCAGACGATCTCCAATGCCGTGAACAGAGCTTTCAGGCAGAGTATCTGTAAAGAAAAATTATCAGTGATTTGAGAACTTACTGCAGCAGGATATTCAGATTCCTATGTAATGAAATGCAAAACTCACATTGCTGTACTGTTCAGATGCCCTTAAAGTCTTTAGAACACTTCCATACCACACACTATCTATGATTTTGCACTGAAGTGGTGCTCAGAATTACAGCCCAGACCCATGTCTCATCTTAAAATGTCAGGGGTCTCAAAGAGACTAACACACTGAATCAGTCACTACCATAGACTTTACTGGCTCCAGCACAGATCTCAAAGTATTCGCTGTGCTTCAAACACCCACAGGTGTAGAGCACAGGTTCTTTAACAAAGTCCATCCGACCCTACAAACACTGAAGATCACTACAGTAAGCATTTCATTAGCATCACCAGGGCTTCACTCGATCTTGTATGAAGTGCAAAGATGACTTGCTGTTTGCAGTATCCTTGTCTCTAGAGAAGCATCTGGAAACAGTCAAGCCAATAAACCGAGCTGTCTCCGCTCACCTCTCCTTTAGTTCAATGGAAATTCCTGAGAAATTCTCCAGGAAACCAAGAGCTGAGGGAATTGAAACCAACTATAAGCAGAGGTGAACAAGAAAACATTTCTTTCCCTGGCATTCACCAAAGCCGTTAAATTCTCACCACTGACAGCTACTCTTGTCACTCAAGAGTTGGGTATGGAAGAAAACTTTTTATTAGGTGTACAAAAGAGTATAATCCCTAATCCACCTTGTCTTCTTTTGATGCTCTGACGCCTGTTTAAAGGGTGTCCTTTTGATTTACTCAGGTTTCATTGAAAAGGATTTAAGACCCTACATTGTTCCGAATGACCCACTTATACCTGTGCAAACATCCACGTAGAAACAGGAAGGGAGGAGAAGGAAGATTTATTCCAGTACATTTAAATATACACCTTAGCTTAACTATATAAAGCCTTAGGTTTCAATACTTTATATGAAGAAGAGAGCAGGACTGTTCTATCCATTTTTACATTTAGCTGTTTTAGAAGCCCGTGGTACTTTAAAGTTAAATAAGTACCCAGTCATGTTTCTTGCAGGTTTCAAATATATCCTTCTCCTAGACAACATGAACAGAGCCAATGAAAAGCTCCTAAAGTAATCTTGCAGATGTCAAAGAATAAACAATACGTATTTGTTCTACTAAAAAGGTTTAAGAGGCCTGCCACATGCAAAGCAGGCACAGCAATTTGCTGCTTAAATTCAAAAACACAGTGAGAAAGCTTCTGACCTTCACATCCATTCCACAAATTCCTGAAACAGAAAGTTGAAAGTGTCTGAAAGCAATGAAGACGTTGTTCACAAACATGACAAAATAACCCAGCACAGACTAGACTCAAGTTCAGTAGCTACTCTGTAATATTATATGAAGAACTTTGATTTAACTGGAAGCAACGATAAATTTAAAGTCTCTATGGACTCAGACAGAAATGGCACAGAACCTATTCCTGTGCTTTAGTTCAAATAAGATACTCAAAACTACAAAAATCTAGAGGTAATCCTTTGTTTGCTTTTGGATCACCATCATTCCAAATAGCACTTACCACCGATCACCCAAAACATATATGGGATGTACACAGTGGAATCAGAAGAGAGACCTTGTAGCTTTTTCACAAGGAACAAAGCCCTATTACACACAACAGGAGCTATCAGCACTTATCTCAACACAGCTCTGCAGACACAGTCCAGGCCACTTCACACCTATTTAATGTCTTTGAAGGCTTCTGCAGTGGGAAAGGAACAGCCTCATGTTAAATTTCAGGCATAACAATAGTTTATACACACCACCAACCATAAAAATCAGGAAGCAGCACTGAAATGCTATAATAAAATGGTATTCTGAACAGCTTGTAGTTAGAGCGCTGCTTACACAACACCTATCACACACCACCCCGGATTTCTGACAACAGACCTTTCATGTGGTAACACTGCTACAAAGCACTCGAGTGAATGTAACAGAACTAACACAAATACAGGCACTTCTGGTCCCCTCTTTAGCTCAAGCAGCATTTCCATGGTTACTACGTTGATCACCATTGGCTCTAAGTGCATTCCAAATACAGACCAAACACATAGCTTGGCATTTTAAACAGCCCTAACAACTACTCAGCAGGCTAGTTCTTGTAAACTAGCTTTGAGTCTCTCTAAGGCGTAACGCACTCAAATATCAAGCTACAGCGATGCCTGAAAACTTAGCAAGCGTACTGTTTGTTGTATCATCCAGAGCATTTCTAAAAGCAATCACTAAAACTGGACAGATCAATAAGGAAGCTCATCACATCACCTGTGTCATATTCCAAAACTTGAGTACCCATCTTAAAAAGGGTCGTCCTGCTGGTGGCTAAACTTGTTTCCTTTGAGGCCACCATGCAGGAGGAGCAATCAAGAGTCCAACTGAAATCAAAATATACTTACTGCAAAAACCATCAGCCTGAACCACATGCACTTTGGAGTATTACTTTAGCTGTCACTCACAGCATACCGTTTGCAGTAAGTATGCCTCTAGGTACAGGTTGCAGAGAATTTTTTCTGAGATGTTCATGCTAAATACACATTGACTAGGTAGGATTATGCATATTGGTATCACTTTCATTAACAGGAGTTAGAACTAACTACCTTCTACTGCTATTAAAAGTTACAGAAAACATCAAACAAAACCTCAAGAAGATAGTAACACATTTCAAAAAAACTCCCATTTCCTTGTAGCAATTTAAAAAGTTTACACACATCAGAATTTTAGTTTATATTCTCCGTGAAGAACCAATGAATATAAAACCATATAAGCATATAAACCAGAAAACAAAAAGGTTTCATGGGCAGCTTATTAAAAGGATGCTCCATTTAGATGGCACCTCTAACTGCTAAATATCAATAAAACTCTGAGCTTATACTTGATAATACACATTCATAAAGCATTCTTGCTAACTTTGAGTTATACTAAAAAAAGCATTGCATACATGCTTAAGACTGCCCCAAGCCCAAAGCAAGGTAGGGGATAGAAGGAAAAAAGCAGAAACAAAGTTACGGGGGTCTGGAAGGTCTGAAGTAAGCCTTCGCTGTATGGAAGCGTGTGTAGCAATGCGCAGGCTACAGAGCACATGAATCAGCTTCGGAGTCCAATGTTTTCAAGCATGAATAACGTTACCTTAATATTTCATTAAAATAATTTAGACCTTATAAATAAAGCAGAAGATTCAAAACAGGCTATGAGGCAATCTTCCGGATAAGTGGAATTTTACTGGTAATTCACTGTTGAGTTATGCAACAGCAGTAACCAACCTATGGGACCGAGTGAGGAGCCTCTGCGTTCCTGCACCAGAAGACATAGCCAGACACAGAAAACCTCTGTTCTCAGGAGTGATGCGACCAGTCAAGCCACCCACATAGGCTCTTTCTGTACAGTTTAGTATTTTACCCCCTCAGTACATGCCTGGATACTATTTCATTCCCCTTCCTGCATGGCTACTATTCATTAGTTGGTCATTTTCATTTCAGAAAAGCGGTCACATAGAGAAGCTTTACTAGCAAAATTATAGTGGCATGACTGTTCCATACAGCTGCATGTAATAAAACTGGAAGGGAACTGGCTCTTAACCACCTAAGAACCATTTTGCTACATGCAGAGAGACAATCTTCTTCCAGATAAAAAAATAAACTCTTCAATGATTTAATGCAACTTTATTCAAGCTGTTGGCAGTAAAGGTATACTGATTCAGCAGGCAAAAAACACAGTTTGGGGATAAAGAATCTGACCATCTGACCTTGACACAAGAGCTAACATTCTGTCTTTTATCTGGAAAAAAAAAAAAAAAAAAAAAAAGATCTTTTAACAACCACAGGCATGCCTGAACAGTACTTTAATTGGAAGACTGATTTCTTTAAAACAGATACAAGTCATTTGTGGTTTGCTTGAATACATTTGCACACCTGAAATTGTGCAACACTTGCTTCTCTGTATGGGAGCCTGAATGTCCATCTTCAGAGAACAAATGAATGACTGGGGCAGGATCTGAGGGGAAAGTGGGCAGCCACTATGAGAAGCTGAGTAACACCTGCTTGCTCCAGAGATGCTCACGAGAGCATCATTCTTCTCCTCCCTTCAGGAAGTCCAGAGAGCCTGGAATAGCCCAAGGCACAGTGCCACTCCACTAAACGGTGAGGCTAACAGCTTACAACTTCAATTATAGCCGCTGCACAATCCTGAGACATGAATCTCTAAAACAAGAAGCTAAAAAAAAAAAAGAGAAGTTGGGCAACTACCATTTCTTCCTCTAGAGAAAAAAAAAGAACAGAAAACTCCAACAGGCTGAATGTAAATAAAGTAACTTTCATCTTCCTTTCCTTTGGAATAAACCAGGAAAGCCTGATCACTCAGGTTAGGCTGGCTTGTGACTGGGAGACTAATATTAAAATGCTGGTTGGAAAGAAAAAAAAAAATCAAAGAAAAAAAGGGCATTGCTCTGGTCTAGGTTGAAGGTGGAACATCAAGGACAGACTTTATAGCCACACTGCTGTATGTTGCTCTTTAGTATACACCGACCTTAGGTGTCTTAGTGGGGGCAACAGCAACATCAGATTGACTTGCAATTTCACTTTAACTTGTTTATATTAAATGTATGTGCAAAACCATTTTACAAAGAAAATGAGTCTTTGCTCTGCCCATGTTCCAAGCAAGACAGATGGAAATCAGTTCTGGCTCAGAAGCCACGTAGCTCTGAGCACAACACTTGGTTTGACAGAATGTGCCTTGCAATTAGAATCAGCTTCGCTGGTTCCTATGATAGGAAACTTGGCTTCTGACCCCAGTTGCACAGGACACGACTGTTTTGGTTCAAGGTTAAAGTACTATAGAGAAGAGGCTGACCTTCAGAAAAGCATCACAGAAAAGCTGGCAACAGGCCAGTGAAAGCTTAAATGCTCGGAGACCAACATGTGATTACTGGGGAATGTGAGCTATTCTCAAGCACTTCCCATTTCTCTGCAACAATGGCAATATATAAACCTCTACACAACACAGAAACATATCTTTGAGATTAAGATACACATACTGAAGGACTGTAAGCCATTAAAAGCTTGTCTTACCATTGCTTGTAAATAATCATTACATGTCTTACAGTAGCTGAACAACGACAACCGTGTTCAGCATTGCCAACAGGCATCTCACAAATGCATGGGATACTGTCACTGATACACCGAGAACAGATTTTGGTATTTAGTTTCCCCATTCCTTCCCAGTTAATGGAATTCTGCACGTCTGGATCCTCTGCAGTCAGTTTTACTTTAAAATTCAGCTGCAATTCTACTGTGTCCACTGAGGATCTATTTTTGGATCTGTCAAATATTCCTTACTGATCTGCTATTCCACGCTTAAGTCTTGCTTTTATAAAAGCTAAAATTGGTATTCGGCACTTTTTTTGGTCTTAGCATCACAGACACTTTCAACAAGCAGTCCTATTAAAACATGCTGAAAATCTGGAATGTGTTTTTTGTTTTAAATAAAATTATTACTGTATAGACAAAATAATATTTAATGGTGGGGGAGGAAAGGATGACTATAACATTGTTACAGGATAAGCTCAGAAATCCTCATTAAAGCATTAACTGAAAGGTTAAAGACTCGTACTGCACAAAGAACAAAGTCTCCTGATCTCCATGCAGATCAACACCCCCCACGGAAGGTTCAGCCGAACAGGTTTGACTTCATTGTCTCAGACTGCACCCACCACGTCTTAATCTGGCCCAGAGGCAACTGGCCTCTAAGTACTGCAACAGTGATTTCACTCTGCCAAGAGTATAACCAGTACAGTAAAGAAGTCTTTGCTAAGAGGGCAGAATTCAAGATAAGGAGTGTGGCCCAAATGCCTGGGTCTGGCTTTTGGGCCAGCAAAATATCAGCTTCCAGGTTAAAAAAACAAACAAAAAAGCAGCTGTACTCTATTAAGCTAACAGAATCTATTAATTACATCAATTATGTCTTGACTATTCACTAATGTCAAAGTAATGTCATCCAAATGCAGCATAATAGGGTCTAGGGCCTGCAAAAAAACAGCTTAAGCTAGGAAGTTAAATGAAACATTGAAAAAAATATATCTTAACCTTACATACATGTAAGATGTGTCAGGAGACGGCTCAAAATGGTTTGAAGGTGATGGTAGAAGATCAACAGCATGGCCCAACAGTGGTTCCTCACACAGAATCAAACTATTAAACAGACTAGGGCTCATCACCATGAAAAAGAAGAATGTAAGGTCTGAGGGAGGTAACGCGCAGATCTGTAACTGAGCAAGCAGCAGGAAGAGTGTGAGCAGGGTTATGCCGTCTCTTCCAATACAGGGAGCAGGTGGTGTGAAAGCAAGCCAGGCTCTAGATAAAGGATATATCTCTTGACAGAATGTGTCACGAAGCACAGCCTCCTGCTGGAGGGTGTCATGTCAGAGAGCTCGCTTAGTTCCAGAAAGGAATTGGGCAGGCACAGGAAGCCAACCACATACGGTGCTGTTATACACAACGGGCGCGTTCTGGACCAGAAGGGCTGTCAAGACACACTGCCGTAGGTTGAAAGAGTATCAGAGAGCATACCACGTTTATCATTCTTATCCTCTTCCCTAGAGAGGGACAGACATTGGCCACTGCCAGATACACAGCGCGCTAGCTAGCTAGGCCTTACGGTGCAATTCAGAACTGTGGTGCTCATTAAGAGACAGAATGCAATTCTCTTCCCCACATCCAAATAGATCAAGATACCAATAACCAGGCGACACCAACACTAGGTGCATCATTCGCAGATAAAGGTGGTGCAACTTCTACGCCCCAAATCTGCTTACCAATAAAATAAAAAAAAGATACTACTAGCTTCAAAAGACAAGTCAATTAAAGTAAAGAACAGTCAAGATTCCTTTGATTCTTTTCTAAAAAAATAATTAAAATCATAGATTACAAACAATCACTTCTTTGTTCTTTACCCTCCTTTACAGCAAGGAAAGGCAGACAGACAAAAGCAGGAATCAATTTAGTCAACACAGAACAAACAAGTTCAAGTGAAATTGCATTAAATCCTGTTCATTACAGCATCAGTAGCTGCACCATGCAGACCATGAAACACTTCAATAGAAATAAGTAATTTCATAGAGCCATGAATTCAGTAATGAAGAATTTATCCACAGGCCAATGAATTGCACAGCAAAGAGAGAGTTTTGCAAATTAAGAAGTACAATTTACACACTGAATGAAATAGCCAGCAAAATGTCCTCTGGAAAGGATTCGCTGACTGATGTTCCTGAACTGGACTAATGTTTATGGCACTCGCGTTTTACACCAAATGAAAAAGCGCAACGCACTCAAGGAAGGAAGTGCTCTCATCAGGAAACTAATTGTTCCCCTTCTGTTGTGGCATAAACAAATATAAACGACACATCACCATCCTCACCATTACCACAGAAATATTCATTTTCACAAAATGCTATCTATTAGTTTCAAAGGAATATGATATAACATTACAGCAGCAGTAGGCAAGGCAGAAAGTTACCAGTCAGAGGCCAAGATGTTAAGAGAATTTTGCAATATAGTTTTCAAAATGTTACACAGAAAGATCTGCATATATTCCAAGAAAACACCTACACTCAACTGATCAGACTATGTCAGAATGAAAACACTGTTGTAATTATCCAACAGAAAAATCCAAAACATAGATTTTGACTTTTACTTTAAGTCTGATCATGACAAAGTCTTGAAATGCTAATTTTAGAGAACCCAAATGTGTATAATTAAAACAGCTGAAATACAAATTCATTTTCAATACAAAAGGGTAGCTTCTCTTTGCCCCCTCCCACAACTCCTGGGGTAACAGCACAACTCCTGTGCTAACACCAGAATTAAAGCTGTTAGGTGCCAACAGCCTCTGCTATTTTTATTCTCAAGTTTACTGATACAGACTTTACACCTAGTTATCATAAAGCAAAACCCAAGAGGAAACCAAGACAAAATGTTCAAATCTGAAGTTTCATACATGAATACAAAACACAAAAGACAAGCAGTGGGATTGCAAGCTTCCACATTAGATCATACAAAATACCATCTTCATTTTTTATTTTTCTAAGGTGAGGACAGATTCCCACTTACACCAAATCAACTCACGGAATCTACATTTCCAAGCTATTAATCACAATGTGCAAGTACTTTGCACTGCTAAATAGCACCAGGCATAAAGAGTGCTGAATCAAGTTTCTAACGGCCCCCTTATTTATTGTTACACCAATCAGTGTCTGCATTTTTCAAACTGCAGATCCCTAATTATTCCCCATGGAACCAGGAGCTCCTGCAGCACAACATGCACTGACAAATGCCATGCGGACTTGCTTTTGCTCGCTCTTTCTTGTGGCCAGCTGCCATCATCTCACCAACAGTGCAGGAGGGGATGAGCACCTGCTCCCACAGGGGTGCTCGTCAGCCTTCAGTGAGCCTGTTGAGGCAATCAGGCAGACAAAATAATTTACTCTGTGTTTTCCAGGATGGCTTTTGACCAACCTGTCTCCCTGAACTGGCTTGCCAAGGAACTGCAGCATCTTTGTAAGACAGCAACAAGAACAACCTGGTACACTAACCCAGCTGTAATGGGAAATCACATGTTTTGTCATCTTCCTCTGACCCTTAGAAAAGAGCCCACGAAGCACACGCTGAAAACCTCTGTGGACTGGGCTGAAATCAGTATTACTGACCAAAAGTGATGCAGAGAAAAGCCAAGAACTTAGGACCTGATCTCAGTTTCTGATGTCTTGTGCTTGCTTGTATTCTTTTGGCAACATTGCTCCACGCTGCCATGGAGCCCAGATGATGCCAGACAGTCCTTCCTACACAGGCTTTGCACCTATGTTGCCACCATATCTTCTACCAGTGTAAGTTATTGATAAGACTGATCTCAAACGTCACTGACAGATTACAACAGAAACAAGGGGCATGCAAATAGACCATGAGAAAGCAGAATGATTAAATTACCTGTAACAGGCCCTACTTAACATTTTACCTGAGCTGTTAACCTTACTTGTCTCAACTATATCATAAAAATGAGATAAAAGAGTTAGTAATTCAGCTTAACAGCCTAGTTCCTCATTTAAAATATATACACAGTAATTTTAAGCTACATGAAAAAAATGAAGATGAGTTCACTTGGGAGAAAATAGACCATTTAAGACTAACCTGTAATTAATTTTAACTTGAGCTAATTAACAGATTTCCTTGCAAATTCTCAAAAGATTCATTCTATATTCAGAAGACAAGAGCTTAAAGATCACATCGCCTTCCTCCTTCCAGAAACATAATGAATTCAAAGCAAGTACAAAACAAAAACATACATCTTGTTTTACAAGAAATCGCAAGGAATATCCCTAAATTCTGTGTTCCAAAATCTGGACTCTGATTGAATATGATTTATGGAAAGTCCTCAGGGGTTGCCTCCAATCCTTCAGGCTCTCCTATTCCCTCTTTCATCCCATGTGTGTTTTTTAGAAGCTTCTGAGCTCAGATCTTCCGCTGCCTGCAGCTCCTTCAGTTCATAGCAGTAAGAGCTCCACAGGAAGAGGAAGCACAATTACTCAAGCTGGAGGTGCACGTAACTGGCCACACCATACGGAAACACCTCATTCTACGTCTGCAGCCGATGTCTCTGATCTCTAAATAACCCCTGGCTCCTCATTGGGCACGTTTGTAGAATCAACCAAAAAAGAAATACCAAATCTTTGTCCCACAAGGTTTCAAAAGCTTTTACATGCGCTTCTTAATGGCTAACCACACATTAAATTACAAGCATGAAGCTCTACCTTTTCCAGATCATAACTGTAATATCACGGGTGTCTAGGACTCTGCGGAATGTGTTAACCACTTCCTTTCTGCCAGGTTCCCATGCGTTTAACTGATATTTTTGA
The DNA here is from genome assembly GCA_013399115.1 of Anseranas semipalmata. NCBI lineage: Eukaryota > Metazoa > Chordata > Aves > Anseriformes > Anseranatidae > Anseranas > Anseranas semipalmata. Next base: position 3,397,018 of record VXAA01000756.1, read on the forward strand.
CTCAAAACGTCACTTGGCTGATTAACAGATCCTAGAGCAGCGCTTCACACCAGTCTCAGAGATAAAATACCTGCAAAGGGTGAAATATTTGGAGTGTTTTCAGAAAACAAAGCAACAAGACCTGTTTTGATACATATTTTTTTCCACTGATACCTTTCAGAGTTTGACAGTAGTGGTGTTTTAAAGTGTAAAAGACTTGTCAAAAAAACGACTAAAAGCATTTGGTGAAGAAGAGAACTGCAGCCGTCAGCTACAGTCAGGTCATGTGTTTGCCCACAAAAACAGGAAACAGCTAGCCATGGAAATATCTAAGCATGCCATGAAATAATATGTAAAGTGCACAGTAAGCAGGCTGCTAAATCGATATTTTTCCCCAGTGCTTTGCTTAACTCTTACGTTTGTTAGCTACAGCTCATTCCAAACAAGTGGCCAAAAATTCATTTGTTCTTACAGCGCGTGCTAACACAAGAGACCATCAACAATGACATAAAACAGCAGTTAAGCTGCAGACACTTATTCCAAAATAAGAAAATCCATACAAGGCACTGTTCCACAGCCTTTTTACTAATGCATTTCCAACAGTAAATAAGTCTGAATTTTCAACAAAGACAGGAAGCAAAGTAGATGAGAGTCTGGGATTCAAACAATGGAAGGGAAAACAGCTGAGCCATTTCAGTAGTGGATATTGAGTTTGTTTCCCTCCCCAGCCCCCAGGCTTCAAGCATCTAAGACAAATCATCAAGAATGCATCGGGGGAACAAACTACTTCTCTATACTTTAAAGCTTACTTTGTGCTTTCAAAAGTACTTGGAGATGGCTTTCCTCCTAGCTTCCTTTTTCTCCTTGGCCTGTCAGCCTCTCCCATCTTCACATATGTGGAATGCATTTTTCCAAGAAAAAGAAAAATGAGACTAAAAGGAAGAAAAACTGCAGGTTTTGAGCAGGTGTGGCACTTAACTTGATAGTTATTTTTTTAAATGGCATTTTAAAATAATAAGCTTTAAAATGATGTAGTGCCTGATCAAGAATCTCATTACAATCCAGATCCAGGGATTATACTTTGCTTTGTCAATCTGAAAACAGATATTTTTTTTCTGATGTACTCTATCATTGAAGTGTATTTATGCCATCTATAATCTTATTACTTTCCTGTAATTTAGGGATATTTTAATTCCTGGAGATTTACCTTAAATATAGTGCTTTTTTCAGTTCTATATAACCAAAGAAACACAGTCAGCCTGTTGTCCAAAAGCAGCAAATTTAAACCATTAGTATTACATGATAAGCAAAAGGGCACATTATATTTATTAATAAGAAGAAAGATTCATGCGTTAGGTACTTTATATATGCTATCAGAACAAAGGAAAAACATGACCAATTTTTAAAGAATTTTAAGGAAAATATGTAGTGTGGAGGTGGAAAAGGTTTCAGCCTCAAGGCAGTGTAAGATTTATTGATATTTTTATTTTAAAAGAAAATTTAAAGATATTATTTCCACAACTGCAAGCTCCTGACACGATGACCAGTTTACCTACAGACTTCTCTTCGTTGTTTGTCTCCAGTGCAGGCTGACAAATGCCAGGCACCTCAGAGTGGAAACATTATTTCAGATATTCAGAAGACAGCAAACTAACTTTGAAAGTCCGTCTCCTGTCACAGACAGATCTGAAAAATCTCAGTTTTCACAAAGCTACAAGCTCTTAAAATGCACATTAATGTGACTAACATAACAGGACAAGTTTAAAGCACGTGCTGTGTTGAGTCACGATACTATTCACACATTTCTGAAACTAAGAAATTTGTGGCTGCAAATAAGACGTTTTCTGTACGGGCTGTAAGAGCAATACATTTTCCATGGAGCTTCCAGAAACTGTCAAGAAAACCCCTCTGTTCTCAGGACATTCAATGCATTTCTTCCAAAATCTTACTTCTTGCCATTTCCATAAACTCCACCTTTGGAATGCCATAGTAGCCAGTTATTCATTATCTAAATTTACTCTGGAAATTAAACTCAAGGAAAATTATCTAATGCATGTCAGACTAAAAAACGAGCTGTGAATCTCTAAAGTTAATTTTAGCTTCACATTTGTTAAGAAGGCTTCAAGATTCAGCTTCTTAACTGCCTTTTAACATGAAGAACTACTTATTCAGCTAAGTCACTATATTACTTTAAATGGAAGCTTCTTTAAGCTAGCGTTAAAAATTGAATCTGTAGTCTTTAAAAGTTTTATAACAGCAGCTTCTCAGTTCTTCCCCCAATATTTTTTTTTAACTGTGGTAACTTGACAAGAGAATTTAAGTAAACAGTCGTCCACATTTCAGCTACTTTCAGCATTAAGTAAACTTCAACATGAACAGAAGGAAAAATAAGGTGAAATTCTATTTAGTCTGATAAACATCTGGACAAGTCTCTCTCTCTATAAACATAAAGCCTTGAAGTATATTGTCAGAAATGCGTTAGGGTTCAATAGCTGATTTTTGGATATCAGTGGAAGAGCATAAAGAGAAACTTATTTTCAACACCAACTTAAGAAAGAAGAATTTCTACTGCATCTATTTTAAAAGTCTTTATAGCATAATTGTCTGCAAAACACTTGTCTTGTCAATCTTGGTTTAGGTCGAAGTGGAATCAAATTCAGTTTCTGGTCTTTATATAGCTGCACTCACCCTTCATAGAGCTTCACAAAGCTCTCTCAAAACACACTAGAGCAGCCTGAATGGAATGCTCATTGTACTTTACTCTCCATAAAGTACCTCTTTGAAACCCAGGATGGGAAAAGCAGGCAAATAAGAAGTTTGTAGTGTAAATGTGAAAGTGGCATTCACTTGGTTGCCTGTAGAAAACAAGAATTTTATGCTTGCTTCTCTAGCTGAAAGCCAGATTTAGCTTGACTTATTTGGTTCCAATTCATAGAACTGGAACACGTATCATCCAGAAAGTCTTCAAGGTCCACATGGGCCTCACTGGCACTGGTGATGTTCATTCCCAGCTACTGTATCAAATGAATTACCTCTTCAGCTCCATGGAACTCTCAGGGAAGGAAGAAGGATTTTCGATTTTCCAAATAAGTTCCTGAGTCTTTTAAAAATTTTAAGACCAAGATAAGATCCCACACAACACAAGCCAAGCTAGAAACTGTGACCTTTGACAGACAACTCAGCATAAAGAACGGTGCTGCCACACTGAGCAAAGGTTTTTTCTATAGGCTTTTTTTAAACCTCTATTTGAAGACATTCTCTCAAAGGCTGGGGGCAAATAAAAAAGAGGAACAGACAAAAATCAAACAAACATACTGTTATTTGCTGGGTGCCTCAAATTCAAGCTTGGTACACACCAGCACTTGTTTCTCATTTAAGCAGAGCGGCTGGTACAGTTAAAATAACATCACAGCACTTTGCTGTTGAGACTATGCAACATAATGCTTCCACTTTAGTGATCACAAACGTTGACATGAACATTCCTTCCAGAAATACTTGATCAAATTATGCAATCATGATTCAACCAAAGGAAAACAGTTACAAAAAAAGTGTCGAACTATCAAATACCATTTATATTCTTGAAAGATTTTGGCTCATGGAGACATTCCTCTACACACTTCAGAAGAGACGTTAAGTTTGGATAGATTACCACCAGGAATAGATTACTACATGCTTTAAAAACCAATAACGTAACAGAAGCAACATGGCAGAAGTATGTTCATCCAGTGATCCCATTCTGAACAAGTTCAAATGATAACTTGCTGCCCTGACATTAAATAAATCATACGTACTATTGCTAACCCAAATTTCGTCTCAGAAAGTATCCTGTTCAGCTGACTTTCTTTTTATAAACATTCTTCTCCTCTTAGTTCACTGCTGTAATTTTTCAACGACTGTTTCCTCCTAGTTGCGTATGTAGTGTAGCCTCTTTCTTTTTACAGGAGAAAAAAGCTTTTATGTAAGAAAAGGCTAAATATTTGTTAAAAATTGTTCTGGAAATTTTGTTATGCCCAAGATACAGAACAGCTTGAGAACTCAAACTTAGTATTAATAGTTTGAAGTGTTTCCAGTTACACCCAATAAAGCATCGTGAAAAATCCTGATGTCAGCACTTTAAGCTATTTCTTCAAGGATACTTTCAGTTAAAAGAAGAATTTTTGCCTTCAAACTCAACAGCAAGGTAAGGACTCCTCAGTTCAGAAAACAACTGGAGAATTTTCTCCAAGAAAATAATTTCTTCACTGAAACAAGGGCCAGTATACTTCACTGAAGGCTAAAGAGATGCATACACAATCAAATTTAAATTTAAAAAGACTCTTAAGGTTAGTTGTCAGTGTAGTAAGGTATTAAAAGACCTTCAACATATCAGTCAGATTCTCCACCACTTACAAAAATAACCATCCTCTGCCTCGATGTGTTTGCAAGAGAAAGACCTGCATACATAATACTGGAGGCAGCTTCAGAAATATGAGAAAAAGTGGAAGTATTTCACACAGAGCAATTCAGTCCTTTTCTGCCCTGTGACTGCAAAGGATCATTTCCGTAAGGACCTCTGCACTTCAAACCATGTGATCTCTCTCAATATTTACACTACTAACACTATTAAAACTCTCCTCTGAAGCCACTAAACACAGCATTTTCATAAAGTGAAACAAAATAACTGCTGTTTAGATTATTTAGGTTTTAACTGTTCTTATCATGTAGAAGCTGGCCCTATTGCTCCCCCCCAGCTGCTCTTCCTAACTCATGAGAGCCACACAGCTGTGGTTTTGGCTGAATATACTTCAAAATGTCAAAGACTTACTTCCTCTGTTTTCTAAAAGAAAATAAAAACGTGGGGGGTGGGGGGGGCAGGGGGAAGGAGGGAGGGAACCTAAATAGGATTTTACCCTTTTTTCAGTTACATTTTTAACACTAGTACACAAATTAGGAGCCTTGCACCCAAGAGGCTTTTTCTTCATTTCTCTGGTGTCCCTGGCAATCTTTTTTTTTTTTTTTTATCTTCTCCCTGCAAAGTATTGCCACTGCTCCTAATGTTTTTTCCTCTTCTGTTCACACTTACCCTGCTTTCATGGCTTTTTCTGTGTTCTCCGTTTTACACTCTATATTGATGAAGACGCAACCACAACAATCTTTTAATCAATATATTTAATGCTTTCTCCCAGGCCAGAATAGATTGCTCCCAATAATCAACAGGGAAGTACACTTCAAACCCACTTTTGTTTTAAGTTTAAAACACATCTGTCTGTGAACAGTATCTAAAATTTTGGGGAAAAGAGAACACAGTATGTAAAAAAATACTCTGGGGAAAGAGAAAACCATCAAAACACATCTCTAATATTCCGCATATTATCTCAGATTTGTGTGTTCTACAGTACCTATCAAACGGTGCCTAGTTAGTACTTAGCAACACAAAGAACTGTCAAGTAAGAAAATTACAGCAAAAATTAATACTTACAGCCATAATCAACTCAAAAGGGTGTTTATACACCCGCACGGGAGATTGATACTTCTGCACCATTGCTGCAGTTACTAAGGTCAACTCAAACCTGAAAAAGAAATTTTTAAAGCCATTTGTCAAACGTAGGAAGCCAGTTTTAATCTTCTCCTCAGACAACTATTTCAAGTGTGATATCATGCTTGCAATTCTATCTTCACAACTCCATGAAGACTTTTTTTTTTTTTAAAGAAACAAGGGGTCCCTGAAAAGCTATGTATATTTTTTGTCAGAAATGACTTGTTATAATTTCTTCCAAAAAAGACATAAAATTAGCACATTTTCAGTGCAGTTTTAGTAACAAACCTTCAACACACTTATGACTATTCATCTGGGTGGTGAGACTTCTGCACTGCTGCTGAGAACCAAACATTAGCACATACAAGCTAAAGGCAGAAAAGCATTGCCTGGTCCCCCAGCACGATAACCGGGGTGCTTTTGGGTCATTCTGAATTAGGATTAGTTAAAAAAAAAAAAAAGTTAAAAAATATTACAAATGTTAAAAGCCCTCGCTTTCAGGAAATAATAATAATAAGAATGATTATTACAGCAAACTGACATGATGCATTCTACATCATTCCCAAATCAAAAGAATCAAGACTTTTAAGAGAAAGACTTAAGAAATAGCTGGGGAGGAAACGACCCTTAGAGCAACTACAGACATTCCAACATCCAGCCAGAAAGAAATGCACCAGCAAAGCGAGCGGGAGCTAGTCCAGCGGTGTTACATCTGCCTACCCCAGCAAAGCGTTTGACCCAAACTCTCCTGAATGCAATTACATTTATTGAAAAACACTGGCAGCAGCACTTGCAGATGAATACACTGGCTGCTAGCCAGACCAATTTTAGCGAGAAATGACTTTATTACAATAAGTTAATTTCACTTTTTTTTTTTTTTTTTTTTTAAGTGCGTTCTCACATTATCCACAGCACTTGTGGGAAGTTCCCAGCTCCAGCCCGGAGCACAGCACCGAGCCGCGAGGCAGGCAATGCGCTCAGGACTCGTCAGAAAGTTCACCCGACGTCCACCCGAGGAGAGGCATCGCCCGTGACCACCCGTGTTCTAAAAACACCCGGATCAGCACCGAAGCCGAGCACCCTTCCCAATCCTCGAGCGCAAGACTCGCACAACAAAGAACTCGCCGNGGATCCCCCGCCGCCTCCGCTGCGAGCTCCGGGGTCCGGCGAGCCGCCCGCCCGCTGCCGCCGCTAACGGCCGCGCGGGGGAAGGCTGAGGGGAGCGGGCGGAGGAAGGGAGGGAGGGAAGGAAGGAAACTTGCCGCGGGGCGCAGCAACAGCCGCGAGGGGACGCGGGGCTGAGGGGAAGGGGCGCCCCGCGGCGGGACGCGGGCAGGGCAGACTCTTACCGCCT
>VXAA01000756.1:3403934-3423411 GCA_013399115.1 Anseranas semipalmata
CCGCCGCCGGTTCCGGCGGGGGAGGGGCAGGGCCGCCGCCTGTTGTTACTGGTGACGGGGCGGGGGGCGCGGCTTGGGGCCCCGGCCAGCACGGCGCATGCGCGGCCGCCTCCACGGCGGAGGGAGGGGGCGGAGGGCGCCTTCTCCCCGCGCTGCCGTTGCGCTCCGTGTGGTAACGCGGAGGGGGAGGCGCGCATGCGCAGTGTGGGAGCGCGGGTTGCCTGAGGGGCAGTGGGGAGCGGGCTGTGGCACCCGCTGCTGGCTCGCCCGTCTTGACTCTGCCTCTCCCAGCCCAACCTTGGTCTTAAACCCTTCATCGCTCCCCTCAGCGCGGGGCTTTAGCTGCTATGTCCCTCCTGAGGGCAAGGCCGCAGCTCTGAAGGCCTGCAGAGCTCCTCAGGGCTTCAAAGTGGGGCTACACACGTCTGGAGGGAGGGGGAAAGGTTAGGTGGGGATGCCCAGTGTAAGGCACGGTGGTGGGACACCGAGCCCCGTGCAGGGGTGTGGGGACCCAAAGTAACAGCTGCTGCGGGCACACGGCATGGGGCAGCACTGTTGGCATTGCCAGGTGCTTCAGGGTGACCACTGGGTTGGGGGGGCAAACGGGGGCGAGAAACTGTCCCAAAAGCCTGCCTGGGATGTAAAAGGGTGAAGGACCAAAGCCCAGGATAAGCGATGGTATCTCCTGAGAGAGACAACTGTAGCATTTTAGCAGTGGTTAACAGCGGCCCCATTCGGGTTAATTGCCTGAGGAAGAGCTGAACCTGTCCCAGGACCGGGAGACGCGCAGGCCCCCGGCACACACAGGCTGACAGCTCTGCCCATCGCGGCATGGCCCTGCCAGCGCTGTGGGAGCACGGTGCCAGGCCTCCGACGCGCCTGAGCCGCCACACGCCTCGCTCTGCTGTCCCCAGGCAGCCATCGCCCAGCCTGGGAAGCCTCGCAGTTCTGCATGTCTGAAAGAGTTCTGTCTTAGTCCATGTCTAGCATGGTCATAACATGATGTACCGAAAGCAAGAAATACTGCTATGTTTTGTACAGTACCAGTGTATCACAAGCTGTGTTAAAATAAGGACTTGAAAATTAGGGACAAACAGCTCTGTTCCCTTCAATGATTCCATTAAGGCAATTCTTTTGCCCTGGACATGTTTTATTATTACTGGCTTGCTCCCTCAAAAAAATAAATCTGTCCACTAAAATTTAGAGTCATTATCCTGTCCTTTTGGTGCAATTCTTTCTCTAGGAAGGCTGAATTTGTGGTTACTATTAAGTAGTGATTCAGCTACAGTTCTTTCTTACACAAACCATGTGTCTTAAAGTTAGTCAAGAACAGTCTCTTGTCTGATCTGAAACTAGTCCTTACAAGAAAGTTGTTTAACATGTTGAGAAATTGTTTCTCTAAATCTGGTTTCTGTGGTGGCACTTAGCCAGTTGTGTTCACGTAACTGAAGTTAACTAGTTAATCTAGTAACTTTGTAAGTAGATTTAGGTATCTGATTGATATTCCCTGCCTTTGTGCCTGCAACATTCTCTTCCTGCTCTGAAGGCCTGAGATATAATCCTACCAGCACAGCAGGGTGAGGAATTTACACCCACTCAGACTCCTCTTTGTTCATAACACTTCTCCCTTTAGAGTCTGGGACATCTTATTAACTGCCACTATTTCATTTAACAAAATAGCCATATAACCAGAAAAGCTTTGTTAAGACTCTTAAAGGTATTTGGAGTTTATTGACAAAGTGAAGGCATTATCACTGCATCATTTAATGACTAAATCAGTCATGGTAGGCGTCTCAACTGTCTTCTGTAGCAATAATCTTAACAAGATAGACACAGCAGAGGAAAGTAGTATATTTACATTTTTTTCTATTATTGTTTGTATTCCTGTTACATCTTATCTTATGGAAGCTCCAGCAGTGCATCATTAGAAAGAATATAAATGAATAAATGAGTGGGTGAAATGTTTAAGGAATGCTGTGAGGGGTGATAAAAATTGAAGCCGAAAGGACACGGGCTGAAGTGCAAACCAATATTTTCAGAAAATAAGGAATGCAGCTTGCTAGATATGGAGGGAATTTCGGCCTTATGGAGGTTATGCAAGGCCAGTCACTCCCCACCACGTGAACACTTTTCCTGGGTTTCATTCCTTCACGTTACGAATTCTGGTTACACAACTCAAAGCCCAGTCATTTATCCTGTTTCAAGTAATATTTCCATGGAAATTAGTGTGAACTATTGGCAGCCAATCCTTTATTATTAATAACAGCTAACTAAAAGTACAATTGCCTGGAAGCAGTGCAAGGCTGATGTATACACAAAAAGATTCAAAATGCCTCCAGGCCTTTCTGTAGCTGGTGCAAACCTGTGGAATTCAGCAGGCAGGGACTCGCTCTGTTCTCTTTTGTTTGCATCCCAGAGTCCTAATAAAAGTGAATTGCTTCTTACTGTCCAGCAGGTCTCATCTTCACAGCTTGTGTACTAAGGAGAGGAGATTGTTAGGAGTTCTCAATAAGACAGCGCATGCATTCATTCAAGTTCCTGTTGCTAAGCAGTAAGCATATTAAAAGTGATGTGAAAGAAGGGATGAGATTTTGAGTTCAGATATACTGAAGTTCTTCCAGAGTCATTCCCTAATAAATCAGTTCTGAGTCAGCGGAATTTTTTATGTACGACTGGCTAAATTGAAATAAATGTCTGTTTCCTAAACATCCAAAGCCATGAAAAAGCTCCTAAATGGTAATGTTTCCAGATAAAATAAGCAGGATAACTGACAGGCAGTTAGTAGGACCGAGTTGTGCCTGCAGGCATATGATTCTGGTTTACACACGCTTCTTATTAAGCACATTATATGTACTTAACTAGGTGTCACAATTCTTTCTTTCCTTTGTCAATCTAGGGAGCAATACCTGGTGGTGCTGGCTATCAGCTGGTCTGAATTCCTTCACTCCTTTGCTCTTAGAACCAAAGCAGCTGTGACATCCAAGTTGAGTCCTCCAGACATACCTGAATGTGCTCGTCTGTCTAACAGCTGGGTGTATTTCTGAAAGCTCCCTGTATAGCACATACTGGGGACATGGTGCACATACATCTCTTCAAGACCTTTGTAATGTCAGGGAATAAACTAATAATCCCAACATGCAGATAGAAATATTCAGGCTCAGAAAGTGCTAAACAAAAAGTCATGCAGTGAGTCAGTGTTAGAAAGCCTTTGCTTCCAGGGTGATGCCCTTATTCCCAAACGCTGCTGCCTTTTAGCTCTGTGGTAGTTTTCCACCACTGACAAGATTGGGAACAGGTTAAATGTTTCTGGACTGGTCTGAGTTCAGAGAGATGATGTTAATGTATGAAACCTAAAAGACATTAAACTCTTGTGCAGAGATGTTCACTCAGGATTAAGCTGGCCTTAGTTTACAGCAGTTTAGTGCAGTATAAATGAGGGTATAACTTTATACTGTTATTCGATTTATCTGAGTTTTCCTGTGTGTCACAGTGTAGAAGAGCCTTAAATGAACTTGTAGCCTGGAGCCCTTTATGTTTTGATGTCACAAACACATAGAAACGTGGTTTTTTTCCTTTCTTCTGAAGTGACTGATAGGAAAATTGAATTGTAGGCTGGGAGCTGGCCAGAGACACCGGCTGCCAGTGCTTGGACTCCAGCAGCTGACATCAGAGCACGGATACCAATGACATTAAAAGTTACGTAGACAAGCATTAGCAAATAGGACTAAGTTCTGATTCATAAAATATATGAATCAGGATGAGAATGTGGAAAGCATCCCAGCCCTTATTCACATCCTCTCTTGCAAAGCCTATAACCGTATGGTGCTTCCTGCGTGGTTCCACCGCCTGTAAGCGGTGCAGTGTTAAAGCCAAAGTGAGCAGGTGGGGGGTGCTGGTACAGAAATAATTAAAGCATGAGGAGAGCTAACAGAGTGTATACTCTGGATAAAGCATCAAATCCAACACTCATTTCTTTACCCATGCAGGATGTTTGTAACACCCAGAAGGTTGACAGCACAGACTTCTTGGATGATAACTTATCACTTGGACGATAACTTATTTGCTGGGGTATTTTACTATTGGTGAAGATGCTGTCATGATCATGATAATAGGGGGAAGCTGGAATTGCAAGCAAGGAAGTGTTTACTGGGCTTTGGGGAATGCTTAACTTTCTTAAGTGCCTTTGGAAATGCCACTCGTGCCCATCTGCCACTGCCTGCAACGCTTCTGGTACTTGCCTTGTAGCGAGACTCCTGGTACCTGTCATCTCTTTAAGTGACTTACAGGACTGCCTGGATCACATCCATTCGTTAATGACACTTTTCAATCCTCTGAAAAACATCAGTGTTGACTAAGAGGCATAGCGAACGCAGAGATGAGTAAATTTCCTATAAAAGTAAAAAAAGGCTGTTTAATATCCCTCCTTCAAATGAGTCTGACAGTATAAATACTCTCATCTACTTTAAAAAGCATTGAATCAAGCTATTGAGTTGCTCACTAGCTATAGACTTTGTCTTTATTTGCCTGTAAAATGCTGTGATTTTTTTTTATAATACCAGAGGAGTAATAAGAAACAATTGCTTGTTATTAAAAGTATTCCACAAATCCAGTGCCTTTCCAAGTATGCACTGACTGCACCAGTACGTGGTCTGCACCCTGTGTGCAAACACTGCACCCCTTTCACAGGGGCTCCATCAGGACAAGCCTTCTTTGTGGATGCTGCTCTGCTGGTATAAAAGTGCTTATATCTGTGTTGCTTATTCTCATGCCTGAAGGAAAATGAGACATATCATTATGAGGCACTTCCACACCAACATAACTACCAGTATAGCTATTCCAGGGTTTATTTTTTAAATCACGCTCCTAAGTGTAATAGCTAAAGCAGCTCAATCTGTCCATGGATCAGGCCTCTGCTGGCAGCCTTCATCCAAGTGTCTCTGAGAAAACACTTGAGAAACATAAGCCTCACGATGCTGCTTGCAGGCTATAGAAATGCTGCTTATCTTCTCTGATCAGCAGAATTCTTTGCATGAATTCTGCTCCTGTATCCAAGGCAATCTCATTATTTGCCATACACACTCGATCTGCTTGCTAATTTCTCTTTCCTTGTCACGGGGGAGGAACCTTCCTGTGCTCCACAGGCGTGCCTGTAGTTGGGAGATTAAAGAAAGCAAGCAAGACACATAAAAATGTCACCCACTTGCAGCAGCGGCAGCCTGAATTGGGAACGCGATTTAGGGACAGATGTTCCTTCCAGTTGAACTGCCTCTGTCACCGGCCCCAGCAAGTTCAACGCCCTTGAAAGTGTGGGCATTGCTGAGCAAAGGCTGCCTGCATCCAGGGAGCCGGCACGCTGCAAGCAGCAGCTCTGCTCGGTTTGACGTGGCTCCAGCTCTAATCTGCCTCGGCCTTGAGAACCCACTGGCTGCCTCTCCGTCCTGGAATTAATTTGGCTAATGTACCGCGTGATGGGAAGCCACGTTTGCAGTCTCTTTGCTAGACAAGAGTGAACAGAGATTGATAGCATCCTCTGTCCCTGGATAAGGGAACTGGTAGCAGAGCTGTGCTGAAGTGATACCCACCCGGAGTCTGGCCTCGTCTCTTTAGGGATGAGAGATGAAACATTTAACGCCTCGCGGCTCTTGTAGCTGTCAGCATGGGGAAGGGGGAGCCTGAGCAGAGAGGGAAGAGGTGGAATTGCCTTTTGAGCACAGCACTGGCTCTGCACTCCCCATACAAGTGGGATGTGGAGTTTTTTCTGAGGGCAGCTTCCAAATAGCAGTCTCAAAATAACTTGGTTTAATGAAGAGAATGGTCTCCAGCACAGGAAGCCTATTTACAATCGTGGTTTCAAGCTGGTAGCTACAGACTGATGTGTGACCACTAAGTATTTCAAATTAGCTAATGAACAGCTGTTCCGTTTTATTTGCTTTTGGTCACAACCAGCCTGAGTCTGAATTAAACAAAAAGAGCCCGTATGCCCCAGTACAGCTCCCCGGGCAGAGCCTGGAAACAAAGCCCCATGTTCCTCGTGCCCTGCCCCAGTGTCCCATACGTGCACTGCGAGCAAGGAGCTCAGCAGGAGCCTGCCCCAAAACAGGGGCTGGCGGACCCCATTTTGTATCTCAATCAATAGGAAAGGACACTTCTGGGGGGCTGGACACCCCTCTACCACCGCTCTGTGAGACACAAGCTCCATAGCAGGTGAGCAGCCGTGTGCCTTCCCTCCCTCTTGCTGTGGCCGCATCCAGCACAAGCACGTTCAGCGACACGCAGAGAACTACAGGTGACTGCAGAAACCCATCAGTACGTGGATGTAAGCCACATCACCGCGGCATTGCTCAAACTAACCCAGAAGGAGGTTTTAAACATAGGCAAGCTAACTGCCGAAAAAAATACCCAGCCCACCATGGCTGCTGCGCTGTGCCATGGGAACAATATTGTGCATACAATCAGATTCAGGACACAAGCGGCCTAAGGGTCTTTTTACATTTGGTTTGAAAAGGCTAAAAATAGCACCCCAAAACGCATTTTCTTTTTTTTGCTTTGCCATCTCCTCCCCCTGTTCCTATTCACTGGCACTTTTACATGCAAAGCAGGATTTGGGATCCGAGGCCCGGTAATTAGACTCCAGCCCAGCAGCTGCAAGAGGAACAGCTGGAGGTGTTATTTTTGCAGGTTATTAATTGACTCCATAGAAAAAAAAAAAAGAGCCCAGCAAACACAGAGCCAGCAAACCGCAGCACACAGCCACATGACAAGGTCTTAATGACATAAAAAAAGATAAAATAAAAGACAGAGCCCAGTATCCTAAAGCCGATTAGTTATAGCAGTTTCTCCAAAGCTAAATATAGAAAAAAAATCCTCCCCCATCTTCAGCTCTGTTGGCAGAGATCAGAAAGCACAAGGAAGGAGATAGAGAGAAATTTCATTTTTCGCTTAACCTCCTCATCGGTTGCAGAGGAAAACTGCTGCTTTAGTGATGCTCCCAGCACTGAAATCCAGATCCCTGTGCCAGCTATAGCCCTTCCACAGGGCACAGACAGGGGCAGCTGCGTTTGCTGCAGGCGTGGAGCTGCTCTGAGCCCTGCCATCGCGGGCAGGGGCACGAAGCAGGGAGCCCCCCGTGCGAGCATTAACGTAGCCCTTGTCTGGACACTGACAGCCAGCAGGGTCCCGTCCCCAGCGTTGCTGACCCAGGCTGTAGCCTCTTTAGTCAAAGCCCCAGGTTTAACTTCCGAGAATCAACCACTGCCGAAGAGCTGAGGCAGAGCAGCACCTCTTGCAGGTAACACACGAGCCATCCCTGGGCTGAATGGAGAGGACGGCCAGGTTCAGCATGCCCGAGCATCTCCTGTGCTGGCAAAGAGGTGGCAGCAGGACCTGCTGCCCCGACACTACCTGGAACCCAGGCAAGCGGGCTGCAAACACGCTGTGATGAGCTGCATGACCCTGCTTGGGGACTTGCATGTTGCTTGTGCACCCAGAACTCTGGCAGGATCAGGTCTCCCCAGGCATTTTTCCCTAGTGAGACTCAGTACGTGCCACCTGTGCTGCCATCACACCTCTCCACAAGGTCTAAAGTTGTGGTTGCACAAGGACAGACAGCGCTTTGGGGACAGCAGAAGGAAAGGAGACTTCCCCAGGGGGTGTCAGAGCTGCAGGTGACCTCCCTGCAGGCAGCCCCGGGGCCGGACTGTGCCCCTCTGCAGCAGCACCTGCCTGCCCCAGGACGGGGGTTTGAGAACAAAGCTCATCGAAGGAGAGGGACATTTTCCTTCCCAGCTGCTACAGCCTTGCCCACGCAGCCGGTGGGATGAATCCATGCAGCTAATGATGCGACGTGATTAGTAAACAAATGATGCATTTGCACCAGGAAGAAAGAAAAGAGAGGAAGGGAGGAGGAAGGCAAGGAAACAAGCCACATATAGGGTAGTAGCATGCAGCAGCGAGCTCTTTAAAAATCTGCTGAGGAAGGCACTTGCACAGCACATGGTTTGGTCAGATCAATGAAGCTGCAGAGTGGCTTGCTGCTGGCAGGCACACAAATCCACTTTCTAATGAAATTTACAGCAAGTGGAATTTAGGTCACTACTCGGAAGCATTCAGTTTATTCCAGGCAGCTTTTTAAATATTTAAGGAATAGCTGTCAAATTAAGCCTGATCACCTCTGGCTGGAAGGTCCAACTTGGAGCCACTGCAGATTTCTTAACTACAGCTTAAAAAAACATTTTTTAAAGCTTTCTTCAATTGCCCTCTGTCCATTATCCCAGCACAGTGACCGAAACCAGGCCAGCTCCTGCCATGCGGCGGTGCTCGCAAGGCACCCAGCTCTCTGACCAGCGAGATGAGACGCGGGTGGGCGACGAGCCCCTCCTGCAGCCCGCGCTCCCCCTCCATACGTGCTGCTGGGGGAAGAGCCGTGCTGCAGCCAGACCTGGAGGCTGGAAACGGCTCTCCAGGGAGCCGCTGAAAGCAAGCTCCTAGCAGAGGGGAACCTTAGCTAAAGGCTGGGCGATGCTGAATGGGAAGGATCTGGCCTGGAGCAGTGCTTGCTAACACTCTTCCCAGATGTCTCTTAGGAGAGCAGCCCAGCCTCCTCGATGGGTGACAGGGTGGTGCTGCAGCTCCTTGCACAGGAGCAGCCCCAGCCCTCCACGCACTCAATTCCTGTACAAATGGGAGCAAAAGTACAAATGTTTCTTTTTCTGAGACACAAAGTTCAACAGTCTGCATAACACACCGAAGGGATTAACCAGTTCCTGTCCCAGCTCAAGGTCCAGCCTGCCAGGAGCAGACCTCTTGCATTTTCCTGCGCACACACCGGCAGCAGACGAGGTGGGAGCAGCAGGCGAGGCAGGAGCACCTACGCAAACACCTCTGCCCCCTTCCTCTTTCTTTTTTTTTTGACCGATTTGGTGCTTGTGCACATAAATACCCATTTCACGCTCAGCCGACAGAGGCTCTGCTCCGCTGTCTGGTGGCACTGGCTGCCGCCCTGCAGCTGGCTTTGCACCAGGACCTGGCCCTGAGGATGCAGCCGGTGCCTGTCCCACCTTACACCGTCACTGCTGGGCACCAGGCTGGGACAGGCACACAGGGACGTGGCTGCTGGCACCACGCATCGGGGAGCCGGAGGTCACGTCCCTCCACTCTGCCCTGCGATGGCAAAGGCTGCGGCTGCATTTGCCCTCCAGTTAATTCCCAGCGGTGCCGCTCAGCTGGGCTGCGGTGTTGGCTCCAAGGGGGGGAAACAGCGTCCTCGGACTGGGAAACCTCGCAGGGGGCTGAGGGCACTGGTGGTACAACACACAGCATAACAGAGGCAGGCCGGCAGATGCCTCGCTGTAGGATTTCCCTTCACACATCTATTCTGACAGCTTGGCCAGGCCCAGATCTTCTACCCCACAGGAAATTCTAACACTGAAAAACCCAAATCAGGCCAAATTCAGAGATGTATTTTTTTTTTCTTCCAGAAACTTTAAAGAAGGAAGCAGCTGTAATTCTAGAGCACTAGTATCAGGATCAAGGACTCTAAGAAACACTGACAGCATCCTGACACCCCAACCCTGCTGTACTCAGGCAGCATCCTTCAGCCCGGGGATACATGAGACAAACCAGGGCTCTGCAGCCTGGATTTGTTATTTAAGAGGAGAACTGTCATCCCATCAACGAAAACCCCCTAAAACCCTGCCTGGAGGACCAAAGACATCTCCAACCCCAGCATTTGGGAAGCACAGAGGACCTGCAGTGTCTGCTCCAGCCAATCAAAAGCCATCGGGCTCACAGTCAGCTTTGCTGAGAGAAGCCTGGCAGCACGTGCCACTTCTCCAAGATTGATTTTCCTCTTTTTCCATTTCACAGATCCCAGTTAGCTCCCACTAGTCTGAAAAGACAAAGAACATGGCAGCTCTGGCCCAGCAGGTCATACAGACTTTATCAAGCACAAACCTTACTAGGCCATGCTGGAGGGTGGCAGAGCTTTTGTGACACTATCGGTTATCGCTGGTGTCTGCAAGCACAGTGAGTATTTTTTGTTTTTTGCCGTTACAGAAGAAAAAAGTTATTGTAGAGAATTTGCATCCTGGTCCAAAAGTCCTGACCTGGAGTCTTACTTCCCCCCAAAGCAGTTTGCTATCTAAATGGGCTGAAAAGCCAAATCCCCATGGATGCTGCTGTGTGTCTGACTCTCCCTTGCTGCCCTCGGTGCATGCATGCCCATTCTCGCAGTGAAGATCCAGCTGCTGTTGTCACAGAGCTGCTGGCCCAGGCAGGTTTTGCAGACCCAGTCTGGAAGACCCGGTGGGATGCTGCAGCAGAGCACCCACACACGCCAGGGGTTAGAGCTGCTCCAGTCCTTGGAGCTGTTTTCAAGCAGGAGGACAGAGCTAGAGATGGATGAAAAGCTGCAGAGACCCAAGTGCCACGTGAGGCTTGGCTGCATGGGGAGCGCAGGCACCCAAGGGCAGGGTGGAGGCAGTGCTTGGAGGGCCACCAGGACCAGGACCTGCCAACAAACGGCATTCCCTCCAGCTCCAAAGCCATGTTCCAACAAAGCACGCTTTCTCCCCAGCATGCCGTCAGCCGGGGAGCTTGTCCAAACATAACTCATTGCTCTGGAGACCTGCACGCTGCTCCGAGATGAGCTATTCTCACCCACTTGGGAAGGAATGTCTTGCAAACTGCACAAACAAGTGCATGGCTCGACCTTATCGCAGGACGCAAGCTTCAGACGAGGTTCCTCCAAACAATTAGTCATGCTTGGACGGTGGGGTTGTTTTTACAGAAACACTGAACCACAGTGGTGGCCAAAGCACTCCGCTCGCAACTTCCTTTACAGCCAGGGAAGAAAAACAAATGGGGTATGCTTGGAGAGCTGGGGCAAGGCACTGCTTCGGGGGCTGGTGATGAGACCTGAGGACTGCACTTGGGTCAGTGGCAGAGGTGTCCCCAGAGGGTGTGCTCAGTCCTACCTGAGCAGAGATGGGACCCAGCACCAAGTGGCTCATCTGGAGTGAAATGCAGTATGCTCCAAAACACCCCGGCTCACTTGGGAAGCAAGGCTGGGCCAGCATTCTACCAAGCCAACGGCAGCTCCTCTAGAAGAAAAGGATGGTGAGATCCTGAAGTGAACGTCTTGGCTTAGAAAAACACTCTGGACTGCAGAGCCCTCGGGCTGACAGAAGACAAGCTGACTCCAGGACCCCAGCGATTCAGCAAACCCGGCCGTGACTCAGTGCAAACCCCTCCGACCCCGCTGCAGGAGCTCAGCCAGCCCCACCACAGCCTGCCCCAGATCCCTGCGTCTTGCCTGCACAACGTGAGCTCCCTCTATTTCTCCAAGTTATTTCCAAGCATAAGGTGGTCCCAGAGATATGAAATCACCATGGCTGAGTGTACAAAGATACCATCCTCGCAGAGCTACACCTGGAAGGCATTGCCCCCATTTCTTATCCACATGCAAAACACTGTAGATACTGTTGCTGTCACCCCAGAAGAGCCAGCTGCAGCAGGGATGCAGTTACACCCTGACTTCTTTCACTCGCACTGATATTTCAGCTGTGTTGCTGTTGGGGGGAGCAGCCTTTGCAGGACTTGGCCCCAGCACCTCCCCACAACTCCTCCCACGTGCTCACAAAGCCCAGATGGGTCCTCCTGCAGCTCCTGGGGGAACGGAGAGCTGACCCCCTCACATCCTGCACATCACTGGGGAACATGTCCTGGCTCTCCCACAGGACCCCAGGCACCGGCACTGCACAGCTCATGTGTGGGCACCCAGCACCCCAGCTCCCTTTGCCAGCCCCGCAGGACTCACGGCAGCTGCCAGCTCCCTGCCAGCCACGTGTGATGTCCTTGGGAAAGACAAGCTGTTTGACGTTACCTGCTTTCACATGGGTAAGCCAGAGCAGCCAGGAGGAGGAACAGCACCTTGCTGACCTTGCTGTTTCTTGGTTAGAAAAAATTTCCCTTCTGGAAGAGCCTGGTACTAATCACGTTAGGGATTAACACATTTGCTCAACTAGTGGGCAGAACTTCTGGGAAAACAGGACAGGGTTAAAACATATCCATGTAATACCAACACTTATTGGCCAGGATGTTTGCATATTCTTTGTCTTGGCATTCTTGGTTGCTATTTAAAAGGCCCACAGCAGCTTCAGGTTGTAGGAAAACCACATGGGCGTCCAATAAGCAAAGCTGGGCGCACCCATCTTCCCAGGGCACGAGAGGCTCTGGACAGGGGACATGGGGACACAGCACTCACTGCTCCCAACAGACGTAAGCCACCTTCACAAAGCAGTCTGAGAGTCACTTCAGCTGATGAACAAATATGATACTTAATATGATACTTAAGCATGATTTGCAGTTTCCAGAGCCCCAAGTACACAACTGACTCATTTCTCCCAAGTCAGTTGTGCTTTCCTCAAATTAAGGATACTTGCCATCTCTAATCCACTTTCCATGTCGGAAGCAGAGACCTCAGCACACCGAGCCCATGGAAGCTGTGTCCTGCCTGTTCCGTCAGCCCAAGGAGGCTTTTACCAGAACAGCACTTCCAGTATAACTAATCAGCTTCAGCCCTGCACTGCTTTCGCAACAAGAACCCAGGCGAGCTGGGAACCACACTTGGCAGTCATGTGCACGTGACCGTGACACAGTGTCTCTGAGCAGAAACTAGGAAAAAGCCCTTTTTTTTTTTTTAAAAAAAAAAAAAGGAACAGTGACCAATTTCTTGCTGACCTACTCTGAATTAACATCT
Organism: Anseranas semipalmata; assembly: GCA_013399115.1. Classification (NCBI taxonomy): domain Eukaryota; kingdom Metazoa; phylum Chordata; class Aves; order Anseriformes; family Anseranatidae; genus Anseranas; species Anseranas semipalmata. The sequence continues at coordinate 3,416,692 of VXAA01000756.1, forward strand.
CCAGAGAGATATTAATCTCCAGAGAGATTATTTTTGCAGAAGCCGCAAGGTCAGATAGATGTAGTTTCCTTTAAAACAAAGCAAATGCAGAAAAGCCACTGCAGGACTGCCCTTCCTCCAGGCACTGCCTCACTTCCTCACCATCAGCACTCACCTTCCTCTTAACCCCGTGAACACCAACATGTTTCTGCTGCCCCCCACTGCTCCCCAGCAAGCCTCCACCCCAACACAGAGCTGGCAGCAGTAGGCAAAGGAACCGCTACCCTCTCAGATATGAAGACTGAGCTTTAGATATCCACTGACCCCATCCAGCACCAGGAGAGAGGAGCACACACTCCTTTGCATCTCAAGCTGCAGCAATCAAGTACTCACAGAGATGGCCATCGCTCCTTTGGATGCTTCTTTTCAAGCATTGACTGCTACAGCAAAGGCAGCACTGCTTAGGAGCAGGGCCAGGTTTGGTTCTGCTCGGGAATTCATTCTGAACATGACACTTACAGGCAAAATTTAGCAAGAAATTCTGTACTCAGCCAAGGGGCAGCATAGCCACTGTGAGCTGGGTGGCTGCTGCAGCACTTCATATAAGCACCAAGCACAGAGAAAACACACCAAGCACAGAGAAAACACACCGCCTGTGTCAGCTCAGCAACCAGCGTGGTTTCACAGCACACCAGCCTCAGGCTTGGTTTGGATTGGGAATATTGCAGATTCAGTGGAAATTCCCTCTACGAAAAGAAACCTAGAAGCCAGGCTCTTTGCGGTGCAAATGAAAACCTACTACTTGCTGCTTGCTTAGCAAGGGTATATTTTACTACTCAGATGAAAGGAAAGGGAACTTGGTAGGCGTACCAAACACAGAGTAGAGCTGCCTCCCCCAGGCACACACATGCATTGCCTAAGAGCACAAGAGGATGCACGATGGCCAGGGCTGAGCATCACATGGGCTTCATGGTGAGTGCAGCTGATGGGTTATATAAAGCAGATGTAACCTGGGCTGCTGCCAACACAAAGAGCAGAGTTCTTCAACTGGAACATAATCCTGCCACAGCCTTGCTGCTTGTGCATCTGATTAAAGGAAGAGTCTCCCAGTTCCAATGAAATGCAACCATTCTGCAGACCTTCACACCCTCTAGTGGAGATCAGAGCTTGGCACACCAAGAAGATGCTCAGATTCTTCAGGACTGCTTTAGTGGCCATCGAGATTGAATTACTCCTACAGATCCCCAAAGCACCACACCTAGAGAACACCATACATCTCCAGCGTGACTGCCCTGGGCACAAGTATCAGCACAGGAGTAAGTTTTATGTGCCTACTTGCCTATGTGCACACTTCCAGTATGTTGAAAACCTTTTTGATTTGTTCATACATAATAGCAGGCATTAAATAAGGAAGACGGTCAGCTTGAAGAACTGAATTTTATTCATGTTTACCATCTACTTAGGCAAAACTACTTGCTAGAAACTAAAGAGACCACACAGATATAACCAAACTGAATTGCAAGGGCAGTATTCTCACCATCATGCAGAAAGACCTTCAGTTCAGCCACCTGAAAAAAAAAATGACCAGGACATTGAAGCAGAACAAGCATACTACAGGGAAAGCTGCGCACAGATGTCAGAGTTGCTCAGTGTGTGTGCCAGGTCACCAGACCGAACAAGTGTGCCACGAACAGCTAGTGATCCAGGGCCCTCTAGCAAATGGTTACGTTGCACATTAATTGAAATGAGAAAATGCTTTATTATTTAAAAGCTGGTTGACAGGAAAATCCTCAGACAACTTTTAAACGTGAAGATTCTTCAAGCTTAGAAGATCTATTTCTTACTTGTATCCAATTTTTCCTCCTTTATTAGAAACCTGTGAAGTTTTAAATATAGCTATATATTTATAATTTTTTTGATTTAAAGGATAAGTACAGCTCATTTTCCAGGTGCAACAAAGATCGGGATATTTTCAATCACCCTATCTAGGGCTCCATATGCTTTGTTCTGACAGCCCATGTGGCAGAAAATACCAATCTGTAACCCAGGGAAGAGTGACAGTAGTGAAAAGAAAGGGAAATGCTTGTACCAGTAATAAGCTGAACAAAGGGTGTCAGTCTGCAGCAGTACAGAAGTGAAATGCTTTCTAACTGCAGCCTGACATTGTCAGACAGCTCTGCCCAGGTGAATTCAATGTTAGAAGATAAAGCAGAAAGGGAGGATTGATCAGGAATTCAAAGCATGCAGCTTTGCATCCAGTGAACAGAGAGCACAGCTTAGCTCCGTTACCTCAGCCTGGGAGAGGGTGCAGACTCAGCAGTCACTCTGTGGTCAGCAGGAACACCTACACGAAGAGCAGCGACCATTAAGCACAATACCTTTGGACATGTGTACACTGGAAAGCTGCCGTTTCTAAGCCTCAGACAAGCACCTGGCACGAGAGCCCAGGAGCCAGCCTCCCTCCCCCAGGTGCCGCTGGAAACTTCATGGTCTTTCAGCCACTGCATATCTGAATCCAAGCACAATTGTCATGGTTGACTGAAGTCATTCAAAAGGAAGGAAATTCACCTTACACAGTGCAAAGGACCAAAAGGGCGATGTTAAATTGCATCACTGCTGCAGTTTCACTTAAGGTACAATGCTTGCTATGCCAGGTGAGGTCTGTAGGAAGAAGCAATACTTTTTGCTTCTTAATAGAGTTGATACAGGGGAGAAAAAAATGATAAGCTCTCATACCCATCTGCTGAACGCTGCACTGGGGAGCGCTCTGTTACACCTACATTTGCCTTGCAAGCTTAAAGAGAAGCTGTAGGTAGCCTGGCAGATTGTGGAAAAGATGGAGTGAACCAAGGTTATGCTGAACATGTGTTTCTATCTTACACTGAAGAAACAAACACTTTGCCACAGATGCCTGTCATTTAAAATGGCAGTTACTTTATAATCTCATAAATTTATACAGGCTTTGGGTTTGATGCTTCTGTGGAAGAGGGACAGAGGACCTAATGCCTACTGCACCTCAAAGCAGGACTTTCCCCCGGGCACGGCCAACAAGGGTAGCTGTTCACACATGTGGGGCTGCTGGCAGCTGGGCAGGATTTAATGGCAAGGGCTCCAAGTCTGCAGGCACCCATTAATTTGTGCTGCTCCCTAGGAGCCTTTGCTTGCTCCTGGGCCCCGCTAAGCACGTAAGATCTCTATTCAGATCCCTTACTGAAAAACGAGATGAGAACTGGACTTTTATTATCTCAGAAATGTGCTGTACTTGGCTTTCCCTGCTGCTGGCCAGTTTTAGATATGAAACCTATACTTTAAGTCTCCTTTCAATGCCAGGTAAGTTTCACATGAAAGCCCGAAGGCTTTCCAGTTGCTCTTCCAGAAACAACTCCTGGCTCTAGCTCATACATAGTAAACTCAAAGGAACCCCCTGAGACTGCTTATTGCCATAGGAAAAGCAAATTAAAACCAAGATTGACTAAGTACAAAACATCATGCAATGCTTTTTGAACAGAGAACATTACCCAGTCAGGGTTTTAGCCAGAAATCCAGCTAAAGCTAGAGACCACTGCTGTACATAGACCCATCTCCTCTGCATCAGCGTCTACTGGAACATCTGAGAGAAGCAGCACCCCACCCTCTGCTCTCTTTAAAATCCTTTCCTATAGCATTTTGACCATGAAAAATGCCAAAAGCACACTAGTGCTGAGCTCCAGACTGACGCCAGAACACCTGACTAGCACCAAAAACCAACAAGAGAAGTGCCTTGGTTTTTTTTTGGAAAATATATATTTTTTTCAGACGTCTAGACCGCTTTGGTGTCAGGTTCACAACACAGGCCTGCCCCACATCTGCAAGAGCACACAGCTGCCTTGGCTGGAACCTCAGCTGAACTCCTTGGCTGAAGGAGAAAAGTCAACACTAAAGAAAAGCACAGATGTAACAAGAGAGCAAAGTACACAGCTTCCAACAAAACCTTACACTCTGTTCTGTTCAAGTAAAAAGTCCAGCCTATCAGTATTCCTTACTACCTGGGAAATAAAGCTTGGGAATTCAGATAGTACCAGCGATAAATCAAGGGAAAAATATATCAGCGATGTATCTAAATTCTACTTTCTATGTCTGTAAAACCTGCCTGTAAAGGAAGGGCAACGTCGCTTTAGTTCTACAAGACGATATTTACAAAGATGCAGTGCACATTAAAGGAACTAATGCAGAAGCCATAAGGAGAACTTTCCCTTGGCTGCAGACAGGAACCCACTGTGTGCAGTATCATACATGACCATCGAAACGCTGCGTGGATGCTCACACCTGTTACTGCACAGGAGGACCCCGGCGGGGAGCCCGCCAGGGGCTTGCTCTGGGGCACGGGGGAGGCCGGCAGGCACCAGGCTGAGACGCAGCCGCCAGCAGCCGTACCCAGGCCCCCAGCCCGCCCGACCCCGGGCCCCCGGGCTCCGATTCCCGCTCACCTCGCGAACGCCGACGTCCCACGCACACTCGGCGACCTTCGGCCGGGAGCCAGGGCTGGGGCCTCTCCGGCGCCGACCCTGCAACACACGAGGCTCAGGGAGCAATCGCTCCCCGTCACCCTGGCGCCTGGCCCTGGCCTGCCCCCATACCCTGCGCTCCCAGACCCCATTTCCCCCCTCGGTCCCCTCCTGAACCTCCGGCCCCCAACATGGCGCCCCCCGTACCCCGGCCGCCACGCGGCCCCGCGCACCGCCCGCCGCCGGAAGCAGCAGGGCAGGAAGGACCACAGAGACGAAGGGAAAAACCAGAGCGCCTGGCGGGGTCACTTCCGGCCTCCCGTGGGCCTCCAAGAGCTTCCTTAAAGGGCCAGGCGGCCCGCACGGCGTCGCTATGGCAACGCGCAGGGCTGGCCGGCCTGAGCCCCAGGGTCACCCAGGGAGCGCAGGTTCCGCCCCGGCGCAGGCCTTCCGCATGGGGCTGTAGGAGGAGAGCCCAAAAGTGGGGGGACCCTCGCAGGGAAAACTGAATACACGATGTGATCCGGCTCCGGACAAAATCTGCATTCTGAGGAAGCGCTGGTTTTCAGTCTTGTATTTCTGAAAAAGTCACATAAGCATTAAATCTCTGTACACGGAGGATTCAGAGGCTGGATTTGCTAGGACAAATCATACCACATATGTTAATATGGAGTAAATCAATATTTTGCTCTAATTTTCTGTTTATGTTTTTTGAGGACCCCTGTTTATAGTGAATTGTGCTTCACTTTCAGTGGCTCTGACAGCTTCACTCATGGCTAAGTGAGAGAGGCTTTTCAGCATGGATAAAGGTATCTCAATCATGTCGTTTAATCACAAGTTTCCCTCCAAAACATTTCTGTATAAATATCCCAACAGAAGGAAGACACTACAACATGCATGCAAGAGCTTTCTCCCCGATGGATGATTAAAAATGAATAAGCGCTTAGTTTTATTTCTGCAATAACACATTTTAGGAGGCCTTTTATAAAATATAGATACAGATCCAAATCATACAAGCTAAACCCGGGCGGAAGGAGCAGCTTGCAAAGCCAAGCTCCACGCTGCTCACAAACGCTCGCCCTCAGGCTGCCGCAGAGCCCGAGCAGACCATCCCGCTGACGGAGCAGGCGAGTCAATGTCCAGGTTTCCATTAGTGGCTGTGCAGCCCCTGCCATGCTGCCTGCACGCTCGCAGAGCCGCTCTGTGCACTAAACTATTCGTCCACTCGTGATTTTCTTCTGATGGTTGTAACCACACAGTCAGAGTGCTTCACAAATACTGAGGAACGTCTTTTCTGTCCTTCTGAAATCAGAGTCCCCGTTTTGCACACACTCATCCGTGCAAAAGGATGAATGGAAATGTAAATACCCACAGATGTGGGGAGCTCGGTTTGCACAGCCTGCATCCGCCTTTTTCAGGGTACCAGGTGCTTTTCTTCTGCCCCTCAACCAGCGGTCATGAGCTGAGGGATATTCACCTCTCTCCCCACATAGCCCAGGTTTTCAGGTGTTGCTGGCTTAGTAGGGGATGTGGCAATGCTCGGTGGCTTTTTTTTCTTACGCTCAGAGTACAACCCTGTAGGGGTGCTCGAAGGTGCCCAGAGTGCGGTGGGAGAGCCCTGCAGGCAGGCTGCGAGACTGGACCCCAAAACCTCCCTGTCCTGCAGTGCAGTGGCAGCGCTGGGCAGGCTGCGCCAGGCAGCCCGGCACCCTCACAGCAGAGATGGGCTTTTCCAACCGAGTGCAAGGGGCTCTGAGCTTCCCACAACCTGTTTAACACTGGGGGACTGACCACACCCCGATACACCTGCAGTGGTGTGGAGGGAGGTGAAGGCAGAAAAAAAAAGGGGTCTGTTTGGCCGATTTCATTTTAATTATTCAAAAATGCAACTTTGCCTTTCAGAAGGGGCAAGCACTTTGGCACTGGCAGCAAGGTTCAGGATGTAGCCAGACACCCTGTTCCAGACAGATACCTCCTTCCCTCTCCATCCCACATCAGGGCAGCACAGGGGCACATGCATGGAGAGCCTGAGAGCAGAGGCACACCACCTCCTTGTCTTTCCTCTTCCTCACAGCTCTGCTGAACAAGGCCCGGTGTTGCCCAGCTCTGACCGATGGCTCCCACGCCCCCTGCGCTTTCATTTTTCCTCGATATAATACTGCCAGGGCTGCAGCCAGCTTTAAATGTTATGCATCTCATTTGTACAGCTGAACCTTGCTGTCTGACTCTGAAAACAAACTAATTCTTTTTTTTTTTT
>VXAA01000756.1:3423430-3445609 GCA_013399115.1 Anseranas semipalmata
TTTTTTTTTTCCTTTGGTAAAAGAAAGCATTACCTCTCTGAGATTTACACACTAGATCAAGCATAAACCTGAATTATCTCCCTCTCCTTCTTTTCCAGGGAGCAGATAATAGGTAGATCTATCCATCCATCTGCTCTGTTACACGTCGCCCAGCTTGGCAGCATTTCTGTTGCTATTAAACCATGTTCATCCCCCTTGACATTTAAAGGGCCGTTATATGATTACTGTCAAAGTCTCATATGTGGATCCTTAAACCAATTCTCTCCTCCTCTTCCCTCTCATGATGGATTTGCTCGTTTATGCCATAGTAATTTGTTTTTCTCATGCTGTGCTCCTGCAAAATGCTTTCACTGTCAAACATAGTTTTCTGTACAGACCTTCCCTGCGGTGCCGTGTTGTAACTGAGCAGCTCCAAGCAAATTGGAGCTGCCCTGTCTTTCAACAGTATTAGCAAAACAAAATAGTGGGAGCCTGGGTTGGATTCTCCTCGTCTGGAGTTGCTGCTGCAGCACGGTGAATGGGGATGGAGCACAGCGCTGTGACTCCTGAGGACGGGGACCATTACCCAACCGTGGCTGCTCTGATGCCCGGATGCAGGGATGTGATGGGACATGTGGTCATCAGCTCTGCAGCGAGGAGCACGAGGCATGTGCGAGCATGGACTCAATGCTTTCTGGCCTCTTTGGGAGCAGATTCTCAGCATTTGGAAACCACCATCCGCTTGGGGGTTTGCAGCTCATCTGTGGGGTCAGCACACACCAGGAAAATGCTGTTACAGGGTTTGCTGCCATTGGAGCTTTTCCAGTTGGTCTGTGAAGAGGAAGAACATTTCAGTGCACAAAGTTCTGAGCATACTTTAAAGTTCCTTTTGGCCTCTCCTGTGTTCTCTTATTGGTAAGATGAGAAACTGAGGTTGGTGGTACCCAGCTCCCCCAGGCTCTGGTGGGGAATTTGGCCAGAAAACTGGCCAACTCCTTACCCCAGAAATCAGTTTGCACTCTAGGTGTCTGATATAAAAGCCCAGCTCTCTACATGTTCCCAGCCTGCTCCCACCACAAGTCACACACAGGCGCCTGCCTCTCTCAGGGATGCTCACACAAGGTGCTCACCCCATCTTCCCTCGCCTGCATGACCCAGGCAGCAGGACCACTTCTGTGCTCCAGCTCCTGTTGTCTGGGTTAGAGGCTGTGTGCAGGGCTGCCCATCTCACGCCTGGAAAATGTGTCCCACAGAGGTCACATAGCCTTGCACAGAGAAGGTCACAACGGGTGGTGTGGTCTGGGACGCCTGATCCCAAGGCTCTTGCTGCGTGTGTCCATCCTCCAATGGGGCCAGGGTGCTTCTGAACTGGAAGGCTGGGGGTGAAACGTGAAATGAAATTGCCCACTATGCAGCTCTCGGCTGTTTCTAGAATTACTCCCAGCAACAGCTCCTCTGCTTCCAATCCCCTGCCTCAGACAAGGACGCAAAGGTTTCTGTATCTAATGAATTGCTATTGAATACCCTTGCTCACAGAGAAACATCCTCGCCCAAATCCAGCTGTGCTGGAGAGAGATGTTTTCTGTCTCAGCCACTTGTCACTGTCCCCAGCTGGAGGCTTTCCCTGCCATCAACCTGCCAGCAGGGCCATTTGCTTGCCCGCACCAACAAAACCAGCTGGGCTGGTGCCCACGTGCCCTGAGACGATAAACATGAGGGCAGACGCTGCAGTGGCCAGGCAAACTGCTGCTTCGTGTGAATTCACATGTGCAGAACTGCAGCTCTTCAAGGAGCTGAAAGAAACCCCGAAGCGGGATGGAAAGTCCTCCCCACGCTGCTCAACGAGCACATCTGCAGGGGTACAGGTCCAGGCCTCGAAGGGCTGTGGGGTGCTAATGCCTTCTGGAAGCACAGCTGGATCTCAAAGATGATGTTTCTTGGCTGTAGGTGCATCTGCAGGGCAGGATGCCAACACCAGCAGTTATTTACCCAGTTCTCCCACAAAACCAGAGGGACACAATCAGCTCTGCGGGCTGACAGTGAGGCCTTTAACATGCCTGCAAATGTTAGGGATAACAACCATCTTTAACCACGCCTGGCCCCTGGCTTAGCAGGATAGCAGAAGGAAGGCTGTGCAGCTCATAAATGTGTGTTAGCTGGGGCCAGCCCTGGAAGGACCGTGCTAATCCCTCTTATTTTGTTGCTGGGGTAGCCACAGTCTGAAATGCCTTTGAAGTGCTCCAGAACATGTGTCACAGGAGGGGACAGCACGTGGGGACACCCCGGCTGGCTCCCACCGCCCTGCACCTGGATGGGCAGCTGCCCTTTGAGATCTTCTGTTGTGTTCGTACAGAATTTGGCCACTTTACTGCAGATAGCTGGAGCCTGACATGCTGGGGACATCGCCTGCCCTGCTCCTCGGGGCCGTGCTCCATGAGCCCAGCATCTGTCTCGAGGCTGTCCGGGAGCTCCTGCCTCTCCTGCAGATTATTTAGTGGCTCTGCCATTGCGCTTCTACCCGCCACGAGTGGATGTGGGGAGGACAGTAAACCACATCTGGAGCCAGGAGATGGAGTACAGGACCAAGTGCTGGAAGAGTGGGAGTCGGCCAAAGCGACTCTGAAAAGCGCACGGCATTTTCTCTCTGGTGAGGGGCGGGCAAACCCCATCAAACCTACCAGCCGTTCTCCATGACCAACATCATCCACTTCCTCCAGTGAGGCTAAATGTGCTTTAGAATCTCTGAAGCACCACTTCTCATTTAATTCTGCAAATGCAAATGGTGAGTTGCAGGAAACCATTTGATTCACAGGTTCATCCTTTATTTTGGCAGATAACATCAGTTAAACGCCTGCTTATTTCTGCTTTGTGAGAACAATATAAACCACTTAAGTACACATACAAGATAGACTGATCCGTAAGTGCTTATGAGCTCTTTGATTTACTGGGGCGTCTTTATCTTTGCTGAGTATCTTACAATGTCATTTATTATTTAGCAGTAAATTAAAGCAGAGGGTCTGTGATTTTCAACAACAGAAATTAATATCCCAGCACTCCTTTGTACCATATATATCTATAATTTACAGCCCTGAAATCAGGCAGATAGAGCTGGAAGACAATGTGTTTCCCCTTCTCCCCTGTTACCTTCTTATTACTGCTGCACAGGGGGAAGTAAAAAATAGGCTTGCAGGAGAGATGCTGAAGTCAGTGAAGGATAGTTTTAAATTAAAAGTCCAGTTTTTGTGGCTCTCATGAGATCCCTTTCTCTTCCCACTCCACCCTTGTGCACACATCACTTATGGATAATACATCGAACAGGCTGCAATCTCACCCTGAGACCTCTGAATTTTAATCTCACTGTTTATATGCTCAGGGATAATCATTAACAAATACTAATAATAATAATCTTCCACCCGCAAGCATCAAGCACGTGCTGCGGGGTGCTTTGCTGCTTTGGCACTGGGGCAGTGGCCACGGTACCTGCAGAGCTGGTGCAGATGGAGACCGCTTGGGAGATGGTGGCAGCCGGGACAGGTCTCTCCCCTCCGGGGCTGTGCCATGCTGGAGAGACGCGCTTGCAGAGCCCATGGCTGATCTCAGGGACGAGGACAGGGGCACACTGGAGAATAATGCATCCTTTGAGCTGGCAACCTCTCCCCTTGGGCCTCAGGCAGCTTGCTGCCAGCAGCCTGGTGCCACGCTCCAGCGCAATAACATGGCCGGAAAGTTTTATGGGTTGTTTCGGGTTCTGGCTGACACAAAGAAGCTAATAATTTACAGCGACCTCGTGTAATACAAAGGCGAAACATGCCCCGCTTGGATGTAGCTGTGCAAGCTGCAGGGATAAATCAGCTCCAGCAGGGAGCAAAGAAAAGAAGCAGAAAAATGATCCCAAACTCGCTACAGGCGCTTTGGCCGTGCCGGGCACTGGGTTGGCACCACAGCGTGCACCAAGCTTCACCTGGCTGGGTCAGTGCCCACAGGGACATCCTGGTGACATCCATGGCATCGCCCCAACGTGATGCCCTGTCACCGCGCTTCCACCTCATTCACTTTCTGCAGCTGCCCGGGCACCCGGTGAGCTGAGCGTGGCCAAGATGTGCGTGCGCCCTTTGGCTCCCCACCTAAATTATGAGAGCCATTTGCCTTGCCTCAAACCAGATAAAAAGGAAATACATCAAGGAAAGGAATTCAGCATTTAACAAATCATGCTTTCACACTCTCTTCTTGGAAATGTGCAGGAGTTTCCAAGGAGAAACCGTTGTGGCATTGTTTGTTTTTCAGAAGAAAAGCAAGCTGATTAAAAGCAAACATAAAGCAATAGCTGTGGGGTCCCAGAGGCTCCCTCGCAGGAGTTCAAAGGAAAAGGGAATAACAATGGAAGCATTGCATCAAGACATATTTAAGCTTTGAAGATTATATCAGTTATGGATGAATTAAAACACATAATAATTAGCACTGAACGCCACAACATCTGAAGAAATGGGGAAGACTGTTTTCTTCATGCTAAGCCTTTCCAGTGGCGCCAGTGCCAGGCTGGGTTATGGTCGCATAACCGCCAGCAGCATCTGTGCCGTGCCAGGCTGGATAAGGTTTATCACAGTGAAACACAACATTGCTTGGGACAGCAGCATGCCCTTGGACACTGTGCACGGGGAGGGATGGGACAGCAGCGCTCTGTGCCTCCTGAATCCCATAACGAGTCCTGAGATAGACCTCTATGTAAGGTATGAGCCTCAAATAAATACTGTGGCTATGTTACCCCACTAAAAAAAGCATTTGCCTTCAGGCTTTGGGTACCTTGGGCCTTAGGACGCTGGGATCTGACTGCAATGAGCAATGGGAATGTGCCTGCCAGCTGCAGCTGGCTCCTACTTTCTTGGCAAACTCTTCCCTCTTCTGTTAGCACAGACATTTTCTAGCACTTGGCTTCAGACCTGCCCCGGAGTTAATTTGCTTGAAACTCAGCCCCAGAGATCACAGTTCTTTCGTTTGCTGTGCACTTGATGGCAGAGAGCTGAACGCCAAGTGCTGGGGAGCCCTTGGACCAGCACCAGGGCAGAACAGGAGGGGATGTGGTCTGGGGGGTGTGGCCACCGCAGCCCCTTCGTCCCCAGAAATGGGGACGTGGGGACATGGGCAAGAGCTCCTGGGCTGCCTGGGGAGGGTCCTGGCTCCTTGGGGACTTTCACCTTCATGTAATTCCAGGACAAAGCGGAGTCACATCAGGCTCCCCTCTCTGTGCTCCTCCTGCCATTGAGCCAGGATTGGGACTTTCATATCACACGTTCCTGTCCCAGCCCAGCAGGACAGCATGGCTGGACGTTGTGCTCGGCTTGGCAAGTTCTGGGAGCTCTCTGAGGCCCTTGAATCAATTGCATCTCTAGCACGAGGGGTCAAAGGAGCTTCTTCACTGTGTGCACACACCAGCCTGAGCAGCAGTAAGGGCATTCAGTAGCAAGAAAAAAATTCAGCAAGATTCCTACCCAATAATGTTACAGCATTAGCAATTTCCATCAGTGTGGAGGCTGAGCTGGGCTTTGTGTCACTTCAAGAGGGAAGTTCAGAAACATGTTGAGAAAATAAATAAATAAAAACCATTAAACCGTTTCCACTCCAACAAAGTGAACCAGATTTGGCTTTATTGTTTTTGGTAGAGGAGGTAAAATCTTTCCAGGCACCAAGGACCAGCCCCAAGCTGAGAACCACCTCCTCTGTGGGCAGTGCTAAGGCATGGACTGGGCTGGGTGGCTGCACCAGCTGGATTTTGCACGCTGGATTTGCAGGTGCAGATGGACATCACCTCCCGTCCTCGTTGCGCCACAGGACCAGGTGGCATCTCACCTGCTCCATCAAGAGGAGAAAATCCACCTCCATAGAGCCTCCAGCATCGACTGGAGCTGCTTCTTCCTCTGCCCTTTTGCAGCTCTTTGCTCAAGCAGCGGGTGGATCGAAGCTGACCCCAGCTAGCCCATCCTGCCAAAACTTTTCCCTCCGTTAGATGGGAAAGTGCTAAGACGCCTTCGTGATTGAAGCCTCAAGCGGCACGCTTTCAAAACCCTTCCGCACTCACCCGTGCAGACATGCTCCCATCTGCTGGAGGAGCAAGGAGAAGGGGAATGGGGCGGTAATCCACAAAGGTGTGCCGATGTATTTAAAAAAAGCCTTGTCACCCTGAGCCGGGGCGTCCCCGCGTGTCCCCGCTGCCGCTAGGTGTCAGCGAAGGCTGCCGCTGGGTTCCCGAGGCTCCCCCGCATCCCCCGGGGGCAACAGCCCTGCGGCCGGGGGGCTTGGGCACCCCCGGGGAGGCGGCCCCGGCCGCTGCTTGCCCAGGGCGATGCTGCAGGAGCTGGGGGGGTCCCGGCCCCCGAGCCCTGATGCGGAGCACGCAGCATCCTCTGGCCGGGGAGGCAGCTGCTCCCCATGGAGAAACAGGAGAGAAACCAGCCGGGTCCTTGGGAGGAATCGCCACTCGCTAGTGTGCAAGGAGGCCGGTTTGGGGTCTGGGAGGGCACATCGCTCCCAGCAGCGGGGCTGCGAGCAAGGGGCTGAGCTCTCCCCAAAGCCAAAAACCCATCGGTTAAATTAACATCCCCCTTAATGGCATCCATTCCTTCCCAAGTCTCGCCACATCCTCGGCTTTACCATTGCAACAGGTTTCACCCTGAGCGCAAAGAACGATTGCAGCTCTGTCCCTGGGCGCAGAGGCTCCTCCGCCCCAGCCTCCCACCCTGCCTCCGCAGCCCCAACGCACCGCAGCTGCTGCCCCGGAGCAGCCACGCACCCAGCCGAGGGAGAATTTCATTTTTCACTTAGTGAAAGAAGGCACATTGGCGTCAACCCCCAAATGGAAAGCAATTTCACACCAACAATGGATGATGATTTAGGCAAAGTTTGAAACACTTCCCAGCTTCCCTCACCAAAAAACATCAAGACCAACACTTCTCCCTGCAAATATCTCCCTTAACTACCATTTCCTAGTAAAAATAAATAAATAAATAAAAAGTACTTTGCATCAAGTTCCCAATCAAATACCTCTAGTTGTAGGTTAGAGGTTCACATGAGAGATAATAAATATTACAGGAGAGCAAAAACCCCACTCTCCTGCTAACCGTCCTCAATGAATTTGGGGGCTCCCTTTTTCCTCCCTGTTTCCACTACCCTGATACCCAGCCACTATGTGCTCTGCTATTCCTCAAATACAAAAAGTGCAATTTCCAAGCCCATTTCTATTCTTAGAAATGTCTTTCAAAGTGTAGAGGAGCAGTCAACCTAAAAGTCCACACCCTGAGGTGGCTTTTAGAGCCACTGGGGCTGGGGGAGGTTCCAAAGGCATGCGTTTGGGTGAGCCCTGGCTGTCAAATGCCAGGGTGGCCCCATGGCAGGGTGACACGGCTCCTCGCTGTCACACGGGGGACAGAGCAAGGCCACCCCGGTGCTGTCCCCAAGCCCGGGATGAGGGCAGCTCCCCACCAGCAGCAGCCATCGCTGCGTGAATCATGCACAGAGTACACACAGAATAACAGCCTCGTCTCTGACAGTTCCGTAATTCTTGCTCCTGGACTTGAATCACACCCCTTATTGGGAAGGGGTAATAAAAGACCCCCCCACCAAGTCCACAGAGCCCAGGAAAGCTGGGGGCTGAATCAGAGTTAATTTCATGCAAGAAAACAGCTATTAAGCTTTCTGAGGCCTTCTGAAGAGAATTAAAAGGGAATTAAGTTGCTCACTTCAGCTTAGTCAGTACAAATAAACCCTCAGCTGTTGGATTAGCAATGCTGGTGCAGGAGTGGTGGCTGCTGGAATTTTTTTTTCTTTTGATTCTTGTCATTCAGGGGAACACAGTGTCAAACCAGCCTGGATCTTCTCCAAGAAACCGCTGCCTTTGTGGCTGCGATGCTGTTGCTTTCATTCCTCACAGAAATAAAGGAAGAAGCAGAAAACCAAACAAAACCCCCCAGTCCCAGGTCCCAGTTCACACTAGTACCTTCTATCCCCACAAGAGCCCATGCAGATCTCATTTGGAGAGAAATCCTTTTTCAAATAAGATTGGACAAAGAAACGTACCTGGCAAATAAAGAAATTCTCTCTCCCCCTGTATGTGAGCAGTTCGCTCTGCACGATTGAACTCATGCTGCACCTGACAAAAGAGATGAGCCGAAGCAGAGAATAAACTGCCAAATAGCAGCTGCTTGCAAATGGTCTCAGAAATAAAGATTAGATTGGCTTAATGAACACATCCCCTGTCAGTGGTACCAAGGCACAAGCAGAGAGGAGCGACCCTCCGGGCACCGAGCTCCCCCCAGCATCACACACCCGGCGTGGGTTTGTGCACCGAGATCTGAGAGCGTTTGCAGAGCCCGGCTGGAGCGGACGAGCAGGCAGGACTGGCACCAAGGCAGCCCCGGGGGCTTGTCCCTTTGCTGGGGCAGTTGGATAAAAGCGAGGAAGCTTCATTTCTCCACCCAGTGACTCCAAGTGCGAGCCAGCCTCCCCCTGCCTCAGTTTCCCTACCTGCAAAAATACAGTTCTCTTTTCTACAATGCATGATTGGATATCAACTTGCAAATATATCTATAGACACACACACATATATACATACACATACACAATTTATAGTGGGAGAAAGAGTTCCTGGCTAAGACGCAGGACATACACCCCACCCTACACACATGCTGAGAGGGTCACAGACTCCCAGTGTACAGGTACATTTGCAGAGTTAAATCCAAGGCAGAAAACAGGACAAATAACCAGAAAAACTGCTGTGCCAGGGCAGAGGCGGGCTGCTGGTGTGCGCTGGGTCCAGCCAGCCCCCGGGTGCCCGCAGCACCAGAGCTGCAGGTTCACAACCTCACGCAAGCGCGCATGCTCCTTGCACCCCGTGCTGAGGGACTCACCGAGGCACCCAGGGACACGGGCGCAGCTGAACAAGCACGATCGCTACCTGCCATCATTAATTGGGCAAATCTCAGACTTCGGTGTTTGCCGAGCTCTTTCAGGGAGGTGCCAGTGGCCGGGAGGTTATTCCTCCTTGCCTGCCTGCTCTGCAGCACGCTGGGTTGCTCGGCTGTTGCAGGTGCTGTAAGCCACACGGGCTCCTTGCCATGCCCAGGCACTCCGGGAATAAAGTCCCGCTGTGCAGGTGTCCGTCTGTGTGAATATAATGGCTTGGGGCAGGGGGGAGGCATGGTGGGGACAGAAAGGAGACTTGCCCACCGCAACCTGTGGTGTCCATTGCGCCCCAGCTCCCCAAACCCCCTCCCCAAGGGGCTGTTTCAGCCTCTTCCCTGCAAACACCCCTGTTTGCCTGAGGCGTTTTCCTGAACACCAGCCCAAAGGAGAGGTTCAAAGACCACAAACATATTTTAAAAAGGCACAAGTAAGTACTCACAGCCCCTGGCATTTTCTCTGGATTAGGCAGCCTTTGCACTGCCACAGAGCCACCCTTCCCGTGCCTCCGGGGCCTTCTGCTCTTCCTCCTCCTCACCTCCCTATCCCTCCCATTCCCAAGAGCTCTGGAAGAGCAAAGAGCAACCTGCAGACGAAGCAGAAAGGGAGGGAGCTGCCGAGCCTCGCTGGCCAGGAAGGTTACACCCGTGGCATCTTTATGCACCGATAATGATCTACATGCTCAGCACTCCCCACCTGACCCCGTGTCCCGATGGCAATAAAACCGCTTGCTCTATTAGCACGGTGCTACTCGAGCTATCAGCCAACTGTCCTCTCAGGGAGCCTGCAGGCAGGGGAGGGATGAGCAACTTCAACCCCAGCATGTGCAGAGGGAGAAGCTTTGCAGAGCAAAGGGGCAAGGCAGATCCCACTGGCACCACGGAGCAGGGGGATGGCTGTGGGTAACAGCCGGGAGAGGCGGCACAGGCACCCCGGGGCTGGGGTCAGCCCAGGTCCCAGCCAGGGGCTGCAGCAGGAGCATCACCGGCCACCCCCAGGGTTTTAACAGGGATTCCTCCTCCCCTGCACCCACAGGGAAAAAAGGGTCCACCCCATAGCTGCACTCTCACCAAATCTTTCTGCTTCTCATATTTTAGAAGCTTTCTTGTGTGCAAACAACTCTTCCCCTTCCACACCACCACCACAGACTGTGGACACATCACACACACAGGGACAAGTCCCAGAGCTGCCACCTTCAATGACACAAGAAGGAAGTTGACCCAGCTGGGCTCCAGGGCTTGCTTCACTCCAAGCACCCCTGGAAAATCCACTTATGCGCTGACCCCAAAAAACACTGGGCACCGACCTGCCAAAATGTGAGTCAAGACAACACCAGCTGGAAAGCCTTCGCGTGCCCATGCCTGGGCTGCAAGGAGCAAGCAGAGCCGGCTGTGCCCAGGACCTGGGGTACACCAGGGACCCCCAGGGCTGCACCCGGCTGCACCCTGTCCGTCACCATGAGCCATCGAAGCAGGAGCATTTTGGGTCCTGAGCGTGGAGCCGAGCCAGGCACCTTCTCCACGGCTGCTGCTGCCACCGCAGCGCCAAGCCCGTGTGCCTCTCCCACTGATGCTATTCAGCCTGACAACGTCTTTTTGATTAAATCCTGCAGCTTTCAGGGCGCTGTGCTGCCTGGCATGTAATACTTACACTGTTAACGGGGTGTGTTTCATCTCCGCCTTCTCCTCCTCTGTGCTGCTCGCCTCTGGGCAATATTAAGGACTACGTGTGCTCCCTTTCCTGCTTTGATCACACACTCAGTAGGTGCTTTTCCTTTCCTCAGCTGCAAGACAGGGGTGGCAGGGCCTCGAAGGATGCTCAGCATTGTCTCAGGCTTATTTGAGGGTGGCAATAACCCACATCTGCATCGTATGAGCCCTCTGGGCTATTTGCTGCAGGAGATACAGATGAACCAGGGTTGGGGGGGGTCCTGCCTCCTCCTGTACAGTGCCCCAGAGGGTCTGGCCAGCCCCAGCCACACAGCCCCGCATGGCTTACCCCTTCCCCTTGGCTTTGTGTGCAAAGAAAACAGAGCAGGAGCTCGCTGCACCTTCAGGCGTGTTGCCATTGCTGCTGGGGCTGCGCAGAGCATGCACATCCTCTGGGCATTTTGGCAAGTGCCTTGCTCCTGCATTGCCCTGCAGCATCTCCCACGGGACAGAGCAAATCCCCCCCAGGTGGGGGGGCTGCACAGGACAGGGGTGCTCCCAAACACCCTCCCTTGTTGCAGCAAATGCAAGGAGGCAGCTACGGAGCTGCCTGACAAGCGAGGTCCTTGGCCCTGGCCTAAAAACATCGGCTGGCATTTTCCTTCCCTGCAACAGGCACGTTGGGGTTTGTTGCTCATAAAACTGGGGGCAGGAACTCAGCAAAAATGCCAAACACAGGCAAAGCAACTTCCCCAAAAGCACAAACCTTGGTCAGCCCCCGTTTATATGTTTTGATAGGCCATTTATATTGTACTTAACATAGAGAAAATAGAAATGCCTTCATTTTAAGCAGCAGCCAGGTGGCCCAGGCAAGCAGCAGGTGCTCAGCCCAGTCCTGAGCCCGTCCCTGGGGCAGAGACAGCTCCGGAGCCTGGGAGCGGGTACAGCAGTGACCTGGAGTCCCGGTGATGAGCCGCATCTTGCTAATAAAGTAATTGAACACGATCGCCTGCCCTACTCGGATCGTGGCCAATATCCATCACAGAAACATCATCTGCCAAGAGATTTATTTGTTCGTGAGGGGGGGGAGAGGGGAAATAAAAGCCAGTGCAGGGCTCGGTTCTGATGGGAGTCAGGCTGGGCAGCAGCTGCTGAACCCGGCCCTGGAGCTGGGGGGGCTCACACCACACTGGCGGGGATCAGAGGGGCACGAGGGCCCGTCCAGGGATCCCCAGGCTCCCACTGAGCTGGGAGCTCTGGTTTGTTCTGGGATGGCAGCAGTGCCAATGGTTTGAAGGAGGCCGCAGAGGCAGTGCCTCGGTGCCAGCCCTCCAGTGCTGGCCATAGGGGTTTGCACCCCGTGCCCCGTGGGGGGCAGCCTGGCCATGCTGTGTGTCTGGCAACAGCCCTAGGACAGAGGGGAACACACTCCCCACCCCTTTTCAGCTCCCCATGCTGCACCAGTGCCTGATCCCCCCACACATCACCAAAACCAGTGACTTTGGGCAAATAATAAAATTTCCCCCTTCAGCCATAACACCACCTCTTCCCAGGGGCAGGGAGCAAAATGCGCCCGTGCCCGTGCTGTGCCCACAAACCCCCACTGGGGTTTGGCTGAGCCCTCCCGTGTGAGATAGCAAAGGGAAAGGTGGGGGCTCTCGTGGGAGAACAATGAGAAAGCAGAAAGAGAAAAACGCCTGTGATATAACTTTGCTAATAAAAGACATGACAAGGATAATAAATGCAATCCTTCCTCGGCTGCCCTCGCCGTTCCAGAAGCCATCCGTTACTCTAAAGCGCCGGATGAATTTTTTTCTCCTTTTCAATACCGACCAGACTCGGCTGCCTGGCGCGTCGTTTGTTTCCAGCTTGGTGCAAGCGTCTGGCTCTGATGTCAGCAGCTCTGCACGGCCGCGATCCTTACGAAGGATTTTTCTTTTTTCCTCTCCTTGTTGGAAACTTGAGAGCGCGCAGGACAGACAGACCGCTGTTCATCACTGAGCTAAGAAATGAACTGCTCCGATAGCTGTTAGGGGGGGGATTTAGAAACGTTCTGCATGTTTTCAAGTGGTGTCCTCCGGACTCAGCTCCAGATGCTTTAGATTTTGTTATTATGTATTATCTCCTCCTGGATATTATCAAGTTAACCAATGAGCCAGGATCCAGAGGCACAATCCAGCATCGCTAAACTGCAGTGAAAAGATTTATAAGGATTTTGCCCTGGGAGAAAAAAATATCCTCTTGCTCATGACACAGATGCTTTGGCTGTACAGGAACAAACCCTGTGGTTCTCCCCAGCTGACACAGACCAGGCTGTCCCTCGAGGGTGGGCAAAGTTACGCAGAGGTGATCGCACCGCTGCTCTCCCTGCCACGTGGTTTACAACGCTCACATCAAGCCGCAGCAAGCTGTACGCTGAATAGGTCTGAAAATCGATCAGGACCTTGTTTTCCTCCCCAGAAGCGTGTCCCCGCTCAGCAGGGCAGCGGGACAGCAGCCACAGACTTGGGCTGCTGCTGCCTGACCCCTTCCAGCCCAGCCTCCCAACGCCGAGGCCAGAGGCACGAAGGGAGGCCTGCCTGGGACCATTTTGCTCTCTTATTTTCTATCTTTCATATTCTTTGCACAGCCCGTATGTCTGGCAATATGCTAACGCTGCCACCAAATTGAAGTTGGAAGATGAGAGCAATCAAATCCATTTCCACAGGATACATTTAACTGGACAGGTTTT
This sequence comes from Anseranas semipalmata, assembly GCA_013399115.1. Taxonomy (NCBI): domain Eukaryota; kingdom Metazoa; phylum Chordata; class Aves; order Anseriformes; family Anseranatidae; genus Anseranas; species Anseranas semipalmata. The sequence goes on from VXAA01000756.1 coordinate 3,436,739, forward strand.
GCTTTAAACCTAAGTACCCTACCGGGGATTCATTACCCCAAACCATCCACTTCCCATTTGTTTTTAACAGGAGGGAAGATGAGCTGTGAATAATTAAAGGCAGCTCCTCTCTGTGTGCTGCCCGTGGCCGGAGCGGAGGCTGAGCTGTGGCTCTGCTGCAGGACCCGAGCCCAGCACTGCTTTGTGACCCTGCAAAACCCAAGCTGTTTGGGAATGCTGCAAAAGCCCACCCGGCTCCTCTTTGCATGACTTGTGCAAGATCCCAGCTGGGACATGAGCTGCACTGTCCGCACATCAAACCAGGCACCCCACAAAATCGGTGTTAAAAAAATCACCCTAAAAAAGGGAGCTGGGGAACAGGCACTGATGCTTTCCAGCTTAGAGCTCATCCACATACTGGTTTGCAGTTGCTTCATCTGCAAAAGGCTGGGCTGCCCAAGCATGTTTGATGGCAATTGTTTTCACTTGCAAGGGCAGTGGGGGAAGTAGTGACAAATTCCTCCAGTTAATTAAAAAGCCCCACTCCCAACAACATAGCAGAGCTTTTGGAGTAATTTATGATCGCTTATTCATTTTGTCCCAGCACAATCTCTGTGGAAATGTAAAATTCAGCTACTGTATGATTTTCTCTTTGCATTGACTGCAAGTAGAGAGAACGAAAAGATTCTGTTAAATTAATTATCAGCATTGATTTCTTGTCTTTTTTATATTTTTATCCCAAGACAGAGCCTTCAGTAACTTTGAAGAATCTCAAGCACTCAGGCTTGGAAAATTGATCTAGTGGTTTCTGTGAAGCAGCGTTTCCAAGCTCCCCTTCCTCAAAATACACTCTAAATGTTAATTTGCATGCTCGAAAGGAACTGGGTGATTCGTCATCACATCTCGCTCCTCTCCCCTCTCCCAGATGTAGCTACTAGTTCCCTTCTTAATTGATTTTCATATTTAGATTCAGTTCTAGGGAAAGTAATTTGGAGACTGAATTAATAGCTGACAACAAATGGGAACTTTGATGGGACTTCATTAGGCCATCAGAGCACCCAAACTCGCACTCTCTTCCTCCAGCAGTTTAATTTTCTTGATCTATTATAAATCATTATATTGAAAAATAGCTGCTAAATAGACTCCTCACTTCTTTTGCAACACACAGTCTAAAGCTGCTAGATAAGGGGAAGAAATTGTTTGCAAACATTCATTTGAATAAAAGCCCTGGAGGGCCTCTTGCCACCCGGCATTAGTGGCACAGGCTGGTGGCCAGGTGGCAGCTCAGGTGTGCAGGATCGGGGCATCACAGCAGCCCCAAAGCACAGGGGGAACGTCACCAGCAGGAGCTGCAAAGGCTTGTGCCATGCCTTTCCTCACCCGGGCATCTTTGAGTCACCCCTGGAAGCACTCACAGCTCCGCAGGCACGGCGTGAGCTGGGCGGAACAGGAGAGGGGCCTGAGGGGCACCGGGACATGCCCAGGGACCCCAAAGCGCTCATGGTGGCCAAATAGCTGCAAGCTCTGGCTGGAGAAACCCTGCTACACCTGGTGCTGGTCAGAACCTACCAGCACAGCCACGCAATAGCACAGGCAAGAGTTGGATAGCCTCTATCATCCCAGAGCCCTCATTAACATTGCTTAATTAGTGGTCACAGGGACACGTGGCAGTGCTCCAGCTGATGGCATTTACCCAGCACCAGCAGATTCCTGGGCTGGCCTGCCCAGAGAGCTCCAATCCCACTGCAGCTCTGGTTTCACCTATGGCACTTTTAGCACCTGAACTTGTACAAAACCCTCTTGTAAGGAAGAAATGTTTTTCTGCCAGTACATTTCATTTTAGGGCCACTCCAACGCTGGCTGGAGAAGGCACCTTCTTCCTAACTGCTCTAAACACAGTTAATTCTTTTATAAATTAACTTGCACAATGTCACAGTACATTACCTCACCTTGGAATGTTTTTATTCTGAACTTTGCATGGCTGATAAATGGAACGATGCTTGGATTTTCTCTGGGGATATTTTACCCGTAACACAACTTATTAAAATACAGCTGACTGCAGAAGAAATAGCACTTTTGCAACAGGGTCCAGGTTATCCAGCAAAACACAGATAATGAATAATGGTTTATGGCAAAACTGATAATTCAGCAACTAGTATATAGCCTGGCCCTATGGCTTCATTTAATCATGGAAAAGTGCTAGGCAAGGTGCCATGCCCCAGCGGCTGTCTGGAAAGCAGAGGCCCCAAGGAAGAGGTGGCACCTGGTCACCTCAAGGGGTGGCAATCGGCAGCTTGAGAGAGCTTTGCCAGCAACGATGTCCCTACCCAGCCGCTGTGACTGATCCCAATATTTTATCCCTGGCTTTGAAATGTTGCTTTTTTTTTTTTTTTCTTCCCCCAGCAGGAGCTAGAGCCAGGCAGCTTTGTTTCTGGGTGCGTTTGCTGCATCCCAAGCGCAGGGCAGGAGAGGGCACCCAGTGGCTTGAAGAAGGCAACAGCAGAGCCGCGGGGTCCACTGTGAGGCTGCAGCCACCACCAGAAGCATCCCAGCCACAGAGCTTTGCCCACAACAACCATGCTCAGCCCCATGCCTCGTGGCTGAACAAGGGCAGGTCCCCTCCTGCCTCCCCAAACCAAGCCCCAGGCCCCCAGACCCGCAGCAGCTTTGTGCTGTGGGGCCACCTCGCAGCAGAGGAGAGCACCTGGGTGTGGGCAGCACCTACTGGCCCCGTCCCAGCCTGGCTCCCAAACCAGCAAAGAAACTCTGGGTTTGGCCACCGCAGCCTCACCGGGGCCCAGCGCACGTTCAAGGGCAATTTCAGCAGCCAAGAAGAGAGAAGAAGTTTTCAGGCAGAGCCGAGAAGCGGGCTTAACTCCCGATGCTCCGAGCTCTGTGCATATCTCCCATTTCTGGAGCAGGGGACACGTGCCACCACGGACCTTGGAGTGCCGGGGAACAGTGGTGGCTCTGGACCGAAGGCGCCAGCAGATCTCAGCATCGCAGAGCGAGGCTGGGAAGAAGCCCACGAGCAGCTCCTGGCTCTGCCTCCCCACCAAGACCAGGGCAGATGCAAACCCTCCTGCTCCCCGGCCCTCCCCTTTATAGCACCTGAGCGGTAGCCCATTAACCCTTCCCTGCCTGCTGGTCCTTAGCTACCCCCCAGCTACCCACCTGTACAGGGAATATGTGGGGCGAGCTGTCACCTCGGTGCTGGTCCCATCCCATTTCTTCCCTTTCCAGCCCCCCCGCCACTATGTGGGGCATTGCTGGGCTGCTACCAGCAGCGATGGGAGCAAGCAGATGGTAAATAGCCTCATTTTCCTAAGCACAGCTAACCCAGAGAATAAGCAGTGGAGGGGCAAATGGGGCTGTGTTTTAAAAAAGGATCAGGGAGCCGGGGGGATGCGATGGGCAGGGGAGGGAGGTGCAGTGTGCCGACGGATGGAAGAGGAGAGCAGCTCTGGATCATGGCAGGTGTGGTATCATCCAGCTGGCAAAGTGCTCTGATGGGGGGCTTGGGAGAGACCCAGCCCAGGTGACACCCTGGGACACTATGGGGACAGCTGTGGGCTCTGCTTGATGATGCTAAGTGGCCATGTCAGTGCCGTGCCTCAGTTTCCCTACTTGTACCCAAAGTCTAACCTCAGTTCCCAGCAGTATTGGCAGTTACATGTCAGACATCCACCGTGCAGTGAGAATCTCCGCAGAGGGGTGTAAATCCAAGTCAAACACTTTTCCCTTCCCTCTCCTGGGAAGACCAGACGCTAATTAGATCTGACAGAAAGCCCACACCTACTGGGAGGGCAGAAGCAGTGCCTCGTGCGTGGGCACAGGGCTGTGCCTGGTTGGAGCTGGCTCCCGGCCTTGCCCCCAGCTCCTGGAGGATATCTGCCCTCCCTGCAGCAAGCGCTGCTTCGTCTCCAGCGCCGAACCCGCCGCTGGGGCAGAGGAAGGCAGCGCGGCAGCCCCGAGCCCCGCTGCTGTCAAAAACTCGGTCTTAATTATGAACGATGAACACTCGAAAATCTGACCCGAGGTAGCTGTTGTTGAGTCATCCTCTGTTTAATTGCTTGCAAATATTACACTGTCTCACAGTGTGGGCTGTAAATTACCAGCAAATAAAGTGCGGAAGCTGCTTTACAGCTAATATATTGCTTCTTGGGAAAGTTTTGGCTTAAAGGTGTCATTCTGCTGAGATAACAGTGCCTTCCCTGGGAGCCAGCTGCGGTGAGGGGTGCAGGGGGATGCTGACCTCCCTCTGGTCCATGCCTGTGCCTTGTGGACAGGAAGATCCACGGGGATTAAAATGCGGAGGCATCCAGTCTGACTGCCGTAACAGTGTTTGTGCCACTTGCTGAGAGCCTCAGAAGTGCCAAGTGCTATTTATCAATATTTCCAATACCCCCTAAGGTGAGTCTTTCTGAAGATTTCAGCATGAGGGTTCGTTAAGTGACTTCAAGTGAAAAAGAAGAAAAAAAAAAGAATCCGCTATTCAGCAGTGCAAATTTCCCCGGAGGCTTCTGTTATTACTGTCTTCCCAGTTATGAGTGATTTATCCATGATGCTCCTGGCTTGGCACACACTTTGCAAATGATTGTTCCCAGCGTGAGCACCGCCTGCCTGTCCTGCTGCCTGCGTGCCCGGCTGGCACCCCAGGGAGTCCTGAGGCTGGCGTAGAAACTGGGGGTCTCTGCTTCGGGCTGCTGAAGCCTCCAGGGGCACCTTGGCTGCACCAAAAGTAACCTAATGGATGGATTCCCACCTCTGCAATCCAGCACTGTGGGGGGGACGTGGGGACGTCCCACGGGGACTGGCCCTGGCCCTGGTGGTGGTGGCTCAGGGCCGCAGCCGGATCTCGAGTGCCATTAAAATGACAAATATTTCCAGCCGGTGGCCAGCATGAAGCGACGGCTCGGGTGCAGTTTGTAGATAACTAAGAGGAAATAAGATCTTGCATCATTTCTAGATCATTCTCTTAGTAATGCTCAAAGGAAAGCCTGCTCTTTGAAGCAGTCCCCCCAAGAAAAGCAAGGTTATTTCAGGGTTTCATAACTTCCCATTGGCCATCAGAAAACAGGAGGCAAAATCAACAGCAGCCTCAGCCCACTGCGTCCCTCTGTTTTCCTAGAAAAGGCACATGAAGCATTAAGAAGCGCTACTGCTTTCTCCCCATCTTCCTCTGAAACTCCGAGATGAAGGATTATTAATTGATGAAGGAGCCTCTTTCCATGAAAGCACTTACTCTCCTGCGCACAGAAATGCAAACTATAATTAGCGAGGCTTTTTTTCCTTTTGGTGCACACAACCTGGAAACACTCAGAAGCCCTTGGGAGGCTGCTGCGCTGGGGGATATGGGAACGGGGGGAGCAGGGCTCGGTCCTTCGGGCGCTTCAGCAGCGGCTGGTGGGATGAGGGAGGGTCATTCTGAACCAGCCAGCGAGCTCGGCTGTGCTTGAGCTCAGAGCATCACCGTGATGCAAAAGGAGATGTGTCCACGGTCTGTCCGTCCTGGTGTCCCCATCTCTGGTGGTTTTTAAAAGCCTTGCAGGTGTCCCCTCCTCCCTGTCTGCTTCAGATGTTTCTGCATGACATGGGAATGCAAAGGAAAACCACAATTCCTATGAAATGCAGGTAGGAAATGAGATTTGGGCTCATATCAAGGATGACAGGCAGAATGGGGTCACTTCCTCGTGGCTGGGGGTGCCCAGCCCAGCACCTCTGCAAACCTGACCCTGCCTGGCACCCCCAGCCGGGCACCTGGCTCCCTGCTGGCTGGAAAACGCTGCCCATCTCATGGAAACAGCCTGGGGCAGCCAGAAGGGCATTTCCTCTGCCAGAAATACCTGGAAGGGAGCAAAAGAAGTGGGGAGGAAGGAAGCTATAAAGCAGAGGAAGCGCTAAGGCGTTCAAAGCCTCCATACGATGACTCTCAGGGGTTGGAAAAGAATAAAAGCGTATCGAGTCTTTGTTCACTCCCAGAGCTGCAGTTCTGGCAAAGGTGAGCAAAAACAATAAAAATTCCACCAGTCCTAGCTTTTCCTTGAATAATGTTAGGGATTTTCTCAGGAAGAGCTCTGAATAGTACGAAAATAATAATGGAACGTGTTTCTGCTGTCTGCAGGCAGGAAGATGCTCACGGAGTGGCTTTCCCCGGCCGGCTGGCGCTGGCAGCTCCCTGCATGCACGCAGCGGCTGCAGCCCCTGCCCCTGGGATCTCGGGGGAGAGAGGAGCTGGGCTGAAGGCATCCCCCCAGCACCTCCGGGCTCTCGGGGCACCCAGCTGGGTGCCTCTCCCATTCCCCGCTGCCCCCAGCAGAGCCAGCAGTGCTCGCGAGCTCGGGGAGTGCTTTGCATCGCCCCTGGCACGAGTTTCAGGAGATGCCCTTGGAGAAGCGCTGTAAGGAAACGTGTCCTTCCCTCCTTCCTGCTCTCCTCCAGTTCAGCTAATTCTGTATTTCTCTTTCTGGCTGTGCTGCAGAGAGTAATGAACGTGGCTGATTTGCCATCAGATAAATGGCATGCCATTAGCTGCCTGTTTAGAGACCATATTTCCTCTTTGTGATGAGAGCTCAATATCTTTCCGATGAGTTATTACCTGGAGATCTTCTAGACCTAGACTTTAAGTACCAAGCAATTACTGCACCATAATTCCAGGGCTGCTTGCCTCCCTGTTAGACACAGTCTCTTGAGCCTCGCCAGGTTGACTGGAGGAAGCATTTTTAGGTTTAAAAGAATGGCTGAATGGCAGCTGGCTGCAGCTGCTCCCTTTTCCCAGGCTGTCCCAGGGCATTGTCCCCCTGCTCCCTGCTGGCCTGGGGTCTCGGGCAAACTTCTCCCTGCTCCGGGGCACTGCCCTGCTGGCACAGCAGGAAAAAAGTCTTCTTTTCTTTGGGAAAGCCCTTTGCCTTGGGACAGAGGTCCAGAGCCACATTTGCAGCATTAATACAAAGAGATTTTTGCTCCCCAGGCACCCCATCAAGGCTGGAGGTCAGCATGGCAACATAAGCAGTGGTTTTTTTTTCACTTTCAACCTCATTATTGGAGTATTTAGTGCATACTGACATTTTCTAGATCTCAGGGGAGTGGTAGGTCATGTTGGAGACCACATTCGGAGTTGCTTGAACAACAGGTTCCCCAGTTATGCTCATTTCCCCCTCTTAAAAATAGCATTACAAAAGCAATAGGTGCTTGTTCAACACTGACACATCCTCTGCCATCTTTTCTGGAGAGCCGTTCTACCGCCGAGCCCCGGAGGAGCTGTGCACTCTTGAGCCCTGCCCAAACCCCAAGCACAAATTCCCCAAAGCGAGTGCCTGCACCACAGGGCTCCCGGGCTTCCAAGCAACTGCCCTGTCCTCGAGAAAGGGTTTGAGGGAAATGCTGCGGCTGTGAGAGATTGCTGCTGTAAAATCTAAGGAAAAACACCCAAATTTTACAAAGGGACCCAGCCTACATCCTGCCAGCCCTGGTGCTGCCAACATTTCCAAGCGCAGGCAGCACTGCTGCCTCCCTGTCGGGGCTGGAGGCCATGGGGAGACAGCGCACCTTGAGGTATGGGGATGTACCTGGAGGTATCTATCGTACCTATTGCTGAGCACCATCAGCTCCTCTGCTAGCTAACCTGTGCAATCACTGCTGGAGTTTTACTCTCCAAAAGCACATTTCTTCTTTATTAAAGAAAACAGCAACAACAAGTGGAAAACTCAGGGCTAAAACTGTTGATACAGAGTTCAGGTTGCCTGGGGCATCTCCTGCATTTTTAAATACCTCTGCCTGCAGATATGAAAAACAAGAGAGCCCAACGCCCCGTGGAGGTGCTGCTGCTCACTCAGCTCCAGCTCCGGGCACCTCCGCTTCCTCTGAGCCCCAGAGCACCCAGGCTGTGTGCTGAGTCCCCAGCAGCCTGCCCTGGGAAGGGAAGGGATGGGACAGGATGCAGTAGGATGGAGTCAGTGGGATGGGATGGAGGGGGATGGGATCAATGGGATGAGATGCAGGAGGGTGGGATGCAGTGGGATAGGGTGCAGTGGGATGGAATAAAGCCGGAAGGGATGCCATGGGATGGGATCAGCAGGATGGGATGCAGCAGGATGCTACACAGCAGAGCAGCAGGAAGCGGGATGGGACACAGCAGGACAGCACATGGGACAGGATGCAGCGAGGCCAGGTACCCGCGGGTGCCCACCGCCCAGGAGCAAGACCCTGCTCTTGCAGCAGCCCCAGTTGCTAGCTGGCAGCAAACAATTTATCCGCTAATGATGAACTTAATGAAGAACAGCCCGATGAGCAACAAAACACCTAACTATGCCTCAGGTGCACATTTTTGCCCTAATAAGTGATGGAAACGGAGTACTATTGTCCATCTTAGTGGTCTTGCAGCTCAGCTCTGCCAGGAGGGATCTGCTTTTCGCTCGGCAGCATCCGAGCATCCCAGGGTTGGTGCAGAGAGCACATCAGCCTCGGTGGCTGCCCCACTTCCCACCACGTTGTGTATTCAGAGCAGCCCCACCGGCATCAGCTGCACAGAGCCAGCCACCGGGTAAACTGCACCACAGGAGACCTGCTCCGGGTCAGTCCCGGGCTTAAGGAAGGTAAAGAAATGAAAAGCAAACAGGAAAACTGGCTCTGGGCTCACTCAGAGCTGTGCTTCCCCGATGAGCTGCTCAGCTGCAGCCCATGGGCGTCCCCTGGCCAGCCCCTCCCCAGCCACCAAATGCACGCTGAAGAGAAGGACTGCGGGGAGAGGAGACGTTGCCACCCCCGGGTGGGTGGCCATGTGGTGAGCACCACAACCCCCTGATTTACCATGGCAAGCGCTCTCTTACAGTAGAAATAGTAAAATGGAACTATCCAGGAAACTTGCTTTTTCTCTCTCTCTCTTTTTTTTTT
>VXAA01000756.1:3445618-3498597 GCA_013399115.1 Anseranas semipalmata
TTTTTTTAACACCTCCACTTACTTTTGACATCAAATTTAATGTTTGGAAAGTGCCTGAGAGGCTCAGTGGTGTGGTCCTGGATGCTTGTCTGGGGAAGCAGCTTGAATCAAAACCTCTTTCTATTCTCCCTATTGCTTTATTCCCCAAATCGGTCACAGGAAGGTGTCGGAAAGAGGCCATGTGGTAGGGCTGGTGGTGTTCCCAGTGCTGAGGCTCCAGTTCCTAGGAATTACAGAATGGCAAAAGATTTTTTTTTGAATGACCTAGAGGAGGTATTTCAGCCTCCCAAACTGCTGACGTTGAAATGTATCCAGGAGACCAGGCTAATACTGGAAGTATTTTAAATAGATCAAATAATCAGTGCTTTGCAAAGCCAGATTTTTATGTCTGAGGCCTCGGGCAGGTAAGTTCAAGTGCGTTTCCATAGCGTATTAAAAGCGTGTTAACGAAGCCTGCAGACTATGCTTGCGATCTTCAAAGGCTCTCTTGTTTTTGAACTGTAATTGTCCACTGAGAAATGACAAAACAAACAGCAATTACACTGGAAAAGGGATTTTAAAAAAAATGATGCCAGTGGGACTGGAGCTTATAAAACTGCGTTAGTGATATATACACATTAAACTGTTGCCAACTGCTGGAGAATTGAAAGCGCGGGAGTGCAGGTTTTTGGTGTCTTTTTTCATGTTTTCTTTCTTTTTTTCTTTTTTAATTTTTTTTTTTTTGCCATGAGAGCGATGCCCAGGGATGAAGGCAGGCGGTGCATCTGCAGCCAGGCCCATCGGGAGCTCCCCAAACACCCCTGGGATGGGGGGGGACCGGTGCCAGTCCTCGGATCCCTGAGCTGGGAGGAGCTGCAGTCCCTGGAAAAGCCAAATAATTCCTCAGCTCTGCTCCAGCATCACTGCCTTTTAGGAGGGAGTCTACAGACATGCCCGGGCTCTCCAAAAGGCTGAGAGCTTCCCCACTGACAGGACATTTTCATTAGCGCCGTGCTAATAATTCCTTATTTTTATTAGGGTAGCACTGTCCCGCTTTATGTGCAATCTGCAGAATTCATTTCCATGAGATAACATAACCCACGCCGGACCCGGTGTGCAGAAAACCGCTGATAGCAACACGGGGCCATTTATTTGGTGTGGTATTGTTAAAGTGAAAACAGCAGCCAGGCAGCAGCGGCCAATTACTGTCAGATAGGACCTGCAAATAGGAAAAAATTACCCTTGCTAGGAAGGAGAGAGACAAGTTATGGACTGGACTCAGTGCTGTGGCAAGGCAAATAATAATAATTTCTGTGTCGGGAGAGATTATGGGCTGGAGCGCTGCCGGTGTGCCTGCCAGCTGTAGCTGTTGCTCTGTAATATCGGGTTTTCTGCCTGTGTTGTTGGAGGGGAAAAGCCAGCGGGGGCTGCAGCAGCGCAGCTCCTGCCGCACCGGGCAAAGCAAAGGGCACCGTTGCTAAAAGCGCAGCTTCCCAGGGGTCCCTTCCACCAGGACCATCCCTGGAAGTGGGATGTTTGCTGCAAAACAGCTCAGCCCAGCACCACAGCCTCTCCTTGCACCTCTACTGGGACTACCTGGGTGAGGAATTCTGCTTTTGCTTGCTGGTTTTGCAGTGCGTTGCACTGGTGCAGTCATTTAAAAGGGGTTTTATGTCTGGATGCGTGCATGTTCATGGCCAGACAGCTCAGTGACACCTGCTTCTGCTGCCCAAGCGGGGACACCCCCAGTGAATGGGGTCCCTGTCCCCACTCAGCGCATCTTTTCCAGTCCCAGGCCATTTCTGTTTACCCTAAATACACTTTTCTATTAAAAATATAGAGAAGCGTGTTGCTGAGACAAACTAGTGAAATTTAAGTGACTTGTATAAAAACACTAAAAAAAAAAAAACAAAAAAAAAAAAAAAAAGCAGCACATGCTGGCTGCCAGCACCGTAAAGAAGCCAAAACCACAGAGGCGTTGGAAGGCTCTGGCTAAGCAGCGGGAGCATTGCGGTGCCATTAACCAGCCCCTGCCAGTGCTGTTGCCTCCGAAAGTGCAAGCAAAACAAACACCTCTCTGCACCCACATTTCCCACTAATTTACTCCCACCAACCAGGCCATTGCAACACTGAGGAATTGGCGATGAGAAAAAAATGGAAAAGCTCATTTTTCTTTTCCTGCCTGCAAATAAAACCTAAGTAATATATTAATTTTTAAACCATACAGAATACGAAAATTCAGAACAAAGAGCTAGGCTCCCTCATTGCAGATAGCACTTATCTTGTTTAGGAAATCAGTTTTAAATGCATGCTCAGATAAGCTTATATTTTTGTCTATTGCTAGCACATTTTAAATGGTTTTATTTAACTAATAAAAACCATTTTTGATGCTGTTTTTTAGGTGTTTTAAATTGAAAAGCAATTTCCATCCAAATAGACCATGACGCAAGTTATGAGTCCAAAATTAATAATCATCTCATAAAAGAGAAATGCATCATTCCCTATATTATAACATAATAAAATGTAAAAATGAAGAATCCCCATAAATATACACTAAGCTGGATAATTGCTTAAGTAAACTTGCATACATAAAGAGTTTTCTTCTGTTTAGCTAAAAAAAAAAAAAAACAGTGTTGCCAAAAGTAGTGTAAAAGAAGTAAAACTGCAGATTAATGATTGCCAACCAAAAGGAATCGAGTTCAGAAAATAATTAAAACATACAAATGAGAAACAAGATTAAAACTGATCATTTAAACCAAGCTTTCTGGTTTGCTGACTTAAAACATGATTAAAGTGGGTGGCTGAAGTCAGTCATCTCAGATGTCCCTGGCGTGGTGCGGACTGAAACTCCTTCCACTCCGGGTGGGTTTGGGCTGGGGGACACACAGCCGTGATGGGTGGGGTGACGGGGGACACATGGCCGTGACGGATGGGGTGACGGGGGACACACGGCCGTGACGGGTCATAGCACCCACCCTGCTCCTCCACTCGGGAAGCCACCAGATGCGTCCCCTCCCCATCGCTCCCATCGCATCCAAACGAGCAAGATATGCCTGTGCACCAACAAGGATGCTCCCATCCTACAAGACGGACGCGGCGAGGAGGGGCACAGCCTCCCATCCACCAGCCCATCACGGAAATGGGGCAGCAGAAGGGAACCCCCTTTCTGCTGCTATCACTGCCAGGGTGCTGGGCAGAGCCCTGGGGTGCTCTGTGCTTGCCCAGCCCTACAGCAGCACCCGCACCGGGACCCTGCGCCTGGCAGTGTCACCACCTGTGGGTCCCCACAGCCAGGATCTTCCCCACCCATGCCAAGTGCTCGTGGTCCCTCACACTGCTCTCTGGGAGACACGGGCTTTTGGGACTCGGTAGGAAATGCCTGAGGAGCCGACTTAGGATTTTAGCAGGACCTGGAGCAGCTCGGAGGAAGGGCAGGGGCACAGTGCTGCAGCTTTCCTCTGGCTAAAGCAGCATCCTGGGGAGATACGGGGGTAGGAAAAAATACAATTCCCTCCTGGCATTTCCTGCTCTGACTCTCTTCCAAAACGCACCCCCACTCCTGAGGAAAATCGACCATCTTTCTTTTATATGAAAGAGAGAGGCTCAGCAAGATGTAGCAATAATCTGTCGTTTTCTATTCCGCTGCTCAGCTAGAAGCCTCTGGGGATGACGGGGAAGGAGAGGGACCTCAAAATAGCGGCAGACTTTCTGTGCAGCTGGAGAGGCTTTCGAGAACAAAGCAAAACCTGGAGCAGAGCAAACAAATCCCTTCCCCATCCCTATCCCAAGGAAACAGCTCGGGTGCAAGCAGCACGAAACGTCCCATGGCTGGGAATAGCTAGCAGGTCTTGCTGTCGGTGGGGTTAGAGGAGCCTTCAGCAGCCCAGGGTCTCCACCTGAGCCCTTGTAAGCCCACCGCCTCACCTTGAATTTCCCACCTCTGGGTTCCCACACCCCCATGATGGTTGGCAAACATCAGAGCGCTTCCTTCCAGTTCAGACCAGGGCAGGGGAAAAAAAAAAAAGCATCGGCTCAGGCTGCGGGTGACGGAGGCTGAGCTGCGTGTGGATGCCAGGAGCCAGCTCTGAGCCCCCGCAGCCTCAGGTTTTTCCTCCAGCTCTTGAGCTGCATCCAGCAAATGCCGTTTTGGTTGGAGCAGGGCTATGCTTGAGGGCCTGCGGCTCACACAGAGGGAATCCCCAGGGGTGGGATTAGCTCAAGATTTACCACCCTGCCGAGTCTCAGCTGTTTATAACCTCTTCAGGGCCACAGCTGGGCTGGGGAGGAAAGCAGCCCAGCCAGGGGATTGCCTCGTTTGCCCTTTCCAGTTTGTTGGTGGAGCAAAGTGCCCAAGGCTGAGCTGGCTGGGAGGAACCAGGGAGGCAATGGAAAAGGAGCAGGATCAAACTCACGGACCTCAACAGCCTGCAGAGTGGTGCCTCAGGGGGCAAATGGGCAAAAGCAAGGATGCTGGGGTGAAATCCTGCTTTTCTGTGAGCCCAGAGCTTTAGAAGCTGGCACAGCCTAAGAGGCACTGCACAAACCAGCAGCAAGGAGGCAATCCCAGTCACCTGCAAGCCAGCCCCTTCTTACTCCTCGTCAAATGCCACTGGCCTTCATCCCCTCTCCCCATCATCCTCCTGCCCCCAGGAGCGAGGAGATGCTCCAAGCCCATACGCGTGCAGTGCCTTGTTGCGGTGCTCATCTCCAGCTCTGGCCATGTCCCAGCTCAGTAATTTCCGAGTTCCTACCACTGCCTCGTTAAACCAAACCAGGAGCAATAGGAAAGAAAGCCACGGCAAGAAGAGCGTTTGCAAAGCACCAGCAACAGATGCCCCAGGTCCCGGGTGAGCTTTGTCTACACTAGAAAGCAGCCAGCTCCAGGCTTTCTTTGTCTCGCCAATAAACAAGTGCTAAGGCTAAGTACAGCCCCACGCTGCCAAGGGGTATAAATTGGCACCTATTAGCCAGCCTCAAAATAACTCTAACTTGTTTGACATAATGAGGTGATTAAATCAGCATGAGAAATTCTGCTTCTTGAAGCCGACAGGACACGGCGATTTAAATCGCGTTTCAAACCCCAGCACAATTAGGGAAAGGACAGAACAGGGTTTCAGGAGGGAGACGTCCACACAGGCTTCGTTAAGCTCACTGTGCCGTGCCAGCAGCTAGCCCGTATGGATCCACAGCCTGGCCGCCTTCATTAGTGCTTCCAGGGCTGGAAAAACACAAAGATTGCCTAATATGCCTGGTTTCACCCATTTTTCACCCCCCACAAAGGCAGAAGGGCATGCAAGGACACTGCAGCAAGGGATGCTGGCTCTGGACCTGCCACCATCTCCCACACCTGCTGCCCACGTGTTTTCCTGCTTGCAAACTCTTGCTGTAGAAACTCGACCTGTGGAAGCTGGTGGGCAGAGTCCGTGGGGATGGGATCTGGGCTGCTGGCAAAGAGCATTTCAGCAAAGAGTTTGCTTCTGCTTCACCAGACATAGGAAAATGAGCAGGAAAGATGGTGCATGGGTTTTGCAGTAAATGAAGGGAGATCACCCACGTTGGTGAGGAGCACCTTGGCAGGCATCTCAGGCTGGTGTCCTCAGCAGCTGGAGCAGCAGAGCTTCTCCACACCACATGGCAGGAGAACATGAACACACGGGGGAGTGCTCCTGAAACCAGCCTTCTGCCAGCCTGGGCCGACACAGCCCACACAGAAGCTCCCCAAAATCCAGGGGGAGCACCCAGACCCCCAGCCCTGTGCTGCTGTGGGAGACCTCCAGGGTCTCCATGTTGGCGTGGATCTGCAGAGCTCCCCGTGGCTGCTCCACCACACCGGCTCCTCTGTGCCCTGTACACACGTCTCCAGCAGATTTTCAGTGACCTTCAAAGGGCTGTCTCTGCTTGGCCAGCTCTCGTCTCTGATGATTCGGTGCCTCTCCACTTCCTGTCTTGCAAGTGGAGGGATGGTAAATCTTTGGCCAGCAGTAATTCATATCTGGGCATCATGGGGACTGAAGATAATGAAGGTTTTTGAAATCCAATAGTCCCTAAACACTTTAAGGTGCTGCCTTTGCCTTTCTATCTTCATGCTTCGAGGACAAATCATTCCTTACAATCTGTGTTCCTGTACCCTCTTGCCTGAACTCCAGAGAAGGATTTCATTTAGGTCTAGCACAGAGTATGGTCATTTGTCATAAAATTATTTTTGTTCATTTATCTCCATTCTGCCTTTTCAAGTCCTTTTCTTGTGCGCTACTTCGGCCAAATTCCCAATTCCCTGAATTTATTATCGCTATAAAATGGTTGCCTGCTCCACAGCATGACCTAGACGTGCACCCCACCGTGATGCTTTAGAGGCCTTCGTCTGTTCCTATGGCAACTGGAAAAAGAGGCAAGCACCACAGCCAGCTCGGGGACGGATCCTGCACGGATGCTGACACCCCTTGCCAGCTGGGAGGAGCGCAGAAGAAGCCGGGGGACATGCAACGAAGGGATGAACGGGGCAGAAACACACCTGCGTGGTGTTTGCCGATGCCCAGCTGCACTGCAGACGGGTTTCCCGGTGCTGCTCTCGAATCTGGGCTTGGACCGAGCCAACGGAGCCCCATGGGTGGTGGGACAGGGCTGGAACCACGGGTACGCAAATATCCGTTCTCTCCAAACCAGCCAGCTTTGCAACAAAGAGCTACTTTTGCAAAATCTACTGCCTTTAAACCTGTTGATAGACACTAATGCCATTACTTTCATTTACTGATGTTATTCTCTTTTAATTCTTTATTAATCAATTCCCACATCAGCCACTCCATCAGTCTGCCCAGGATCGAAGTGGAGCTGGCGGGCCCGTAATTATCCACGTCATCTCATTTATCCTTTTTAAAAGTTGGCAGAGATCTCACCTGGGAAATCAGCACAGCAGATTCAGCCTTTGCTTTTGACACAACCACAATTTTGTTTTCCCACCCATGACGGGTCCCGCTTAGGGCCCCTCTGGCCTCTTCCTCTGTGTTGAGTGATGAGAAACAAGCCTCAAGGGGTCAGTGGTGCTGCAACATGGCTCTGCCATCACCCATCGCTCTGTGCCAGGCCCCAGTGCGGGCTGCAGGGACAAAGCATTGGTACAGCTCTTGGAAGTGCAAAACTAATAAAAAGCAGACCCTGGGATGTGGCTTTGACTGCCTTCTGGCTTGTCCCAGCCAGCACCATGTGTAGAGCCACAGTCATCTCCCAGAGCATCCCTGGCTTTCTTTAAAAACTGGGAAAACAGCACGGAAGGGTCCTTCATCTGCTCTGTGGCATGGGGACCAGCTCCTCTGCTGCTTGCGGAGCACAAGCCGGGCTCCGGCTGGGACATCCCTCAGGTGTCACCATGATGGGGGTGACATTTCATAACCATGAATAAGCGACCTGCCTGAAGCCCTCCAGCCAGCCGAAAGCCTGCTGCAGCGTGACCCAGCCCCAGCCACCTCGTCCCTGCCATGGGCAGCCCAGAGCCAGGCTCAGCGTCGCTTCCCCGCAGCTGGGGTGGAAGCAGAGTCCCGAATGTGCTGCCCTCAGCGATGGAGCGGGCAGGGCAAGCGGGCTTCTGCCCCCCTGGGCTCTGCTCTCCATCTCCATCCCCTGCTCTGGGTCTGCACCAGCACCCCAGCACCCTGCATTTCCCCCAGTTCCCAGTTGAAAAACCAATGCTCAGAACTGCCAGGCTGCGCTCATCACTGGTCAAAAGACATGAAAGAGTGAAGAGGAAGGAATGAAAAGCCACGCTGCAGAGAAGCACCCTGGCCGCATGGCACGGGGAGCAGCACTTTTACGCACTGCTGTTGCCTTTGATTTGGCGCTTCTCTTTTTTTAATTTTCTGATGACAAAGGACACAGCCTATTCAGGCAGCATCTTGAATGACTCGCCCAGCGCTGTGGGTTCCTGCTGCAGACGGTAGAAAGCACTTGAGATGGATGGGAAATAGCATCTCCTCCATACACAGCCAAGTGGTCGAGACACGCTGGCAGGAGAGACGGGCACAAAGCCTTCGCTCGCTGCCATCTGGCAGCCGGAGCACAGGGAACTGGAGCTGGAGGTGAAGGAGAAAATAGCTTTTCTGTTTACCCGCTTGTAGGAAGGAGGAGGAGGTTAAACTGCAACCAAGAGCGGGTTTGCAAGGCTGGCAGGGAGCATGGAGCCGCATTCGCCACCTCTGCCCATTGCTGCAAGAGCTTCTCCCAGACGGCAGATGAAAACACGGGATTTTTGGTGCTGGGATGCATTAGGAACCAGAGCAAACATCACCAGCCTGGGTCCAACATTGATCAAAACTCCTCTGGGAAGCGGCTTTATTCCAGAGGATTTGTGCAGGATTTCTGCTCAGCAGAGGCAGCGTTTGTTATGAGCAGAGGCGCAGCGGGGAGGTTACCAGGGGATGAAGGCACGCTGCCTTCTAATACCTGAGCCTGGCTGGGGCTCAGTGGCATTTCCCCGCAGCTGCTTTGTAACACTGCTTTGTGCTGCTCAGCCTCCCAGCAGCTCAGAGGCTGCGGGCCAGAAGCACGGCTAGGAGGGCAGCCTGTGCTGCGGGAAGCAGCTCGTCCCTTGGCCCGGCTGCGGCAGGAGGACAGGGACTGGCTGAGCCCCACACCCAGGACTGCACAGTACCCCCAGGGATGGCTCTGTGCTGCGCTGCTGGCCTGCAGGGCTTGCAAACGGGCAAAAGCCTCGTCCTTGGAGCAGCCGCGTGCATGCCAGCTGCAGAGCAAGCACTGCTTCGAGGACCTTCTGGAGAGTGCTCAGTGCTGCTTCAAAGGGGCCGAAATCTGGGTGAAGGAAGGGACAGAGACAACCTTCTCCCTTCACCAGTATGCAGGGTCCCTAGGGACAGGAGAGGACCCTTGCTGCAGAACAGCCTGTTGGGGACACCGTGGTGCTCCAGTAACCAGGTGGGACCCCGTGCCAAGCAGCACCCTCTCAGCACCTACATCAAAGCAGCATTAACTTTTCCCACCCAGACTTCCAAACACAAGGAACAAAGCCGCCTGTGCCCAAGCTCCCTGATTTTTCATCTTGCTCCCGTGCGAGCTGCTCCGCTCCTTTCTGCGCTGATGGTGGGCTCCTCTTCCTATCTGCCGCCTGCCCGTCAGCCTGCTGAGCCCTTTTACCGAGCAGGTGGGATGCATTTCTCCCAGCAGCAAGGCAGGGGGATGTCTGGAGGTGGCACAGACACAAGACGAAGGAAACCCTGCGCAGCCTCGGCACGGCTGGGCAGTGGGGATGGATGTGCAGGGCCGCGGGTCGTCCAGCCCTGCCTGAGAGCAGCTCCAGCAGCAGCTTTGCTTGTGCAAGGAGCCAAGCCCTCGCGCTGCAATTTGGAGAAACGCCGCTGACGCTGCGAGGATGAACACAGAGTGCTTTCTGAGCACAGCAGTCAGCAATGCCACACATCCTCGTTCCATGATAAACCCCAGCACATTATAAGGAGGGAGCCCACTGCTTTCTGAAAGGCTTTTAAGAAGCTTTGTTCAATGCACACGCGTGGTTGTTAAAAAGCTCCACATCGATCATCCTGGCACATCTCCACCAGCCAAGCCCAGCCCTCCCCTAACCTCCCAAACCCCCCGCTTCTGCATCACCAGGACCCCTTTGTATGGCAGCGTTTCATATAACGAGCCCAGTATGATGAAGATATGCAGTCAGACTCAAAGAAACGTCTTTTGAGCACACCTAAGCTGCTTTTTAACCAGAAGGGAGATACAAAGAGCACAAACTACTTACCGGGATACTATGGCTTGCGAGTGCTGCTTGTGCACAGACCCACTGGCACTGTTGCTGCTACCCTGCAAACTTCTCAAGAATTCAATAGCACGAAGGATTTAATAGCTGTGGGGATGAAGCTGTGAAAAATAAGTGGGCTTTGTTTGGTAGCTTCCTGCCACTTGTGGAAAACAAAGTGGTTTCAAACACTGCGACTTTAAAGCTGGTTATTTTTAAAATACAAATTGAAGGAGATTTCCAGCTGACACCTGAGCCCACGAGATGATCTTGTTTGGGAAGCGTTGGTGAACAGCTGGAGGCTTCAGAAACATTCCTCCCTGCTTCCCTCCCATGAAAGCGTTGGGGCAGGACAAGCGAAAGGAGCCTTTTGGCCTGACGGGGTCCATGCAGCTCACCGGCAGCTCGAGGGCACGGTGGGGGGCTTGGGCAGCGAGGAGCAGCCCGGAGGTGATGTCTCCTGCTGGGAGCAGCAGGTCCTGGGCATTGCCACGTGCCCCCAGGGGAGGGACAGGGCAGGAGCAAGACCTGTGGCCCACGGCAGACAGGCTGCAAAGCAGAAGCCGCTCACCTTTGGTACAAGAGCCCAGCAGCTCACCCGCTGCAGCTGGAGGAAGCGCTGCCCTTATTTACAGCAGCACCCCGGGACCCGAGGTCTGAATCGAATGCGTTTGCTCTTTTTGAGAAGCTATTTAGTCCTCTGCAGAGGAATGCACAGCATCTTCATAAATTTCAGCAATGTCCAGAGGGCAGCAGGATCAGAGAAAATGCCCTGACCAAGAATCCATCAATCTCTTCACGAAAGAATCAATTTTTATGTGCTTGTAGCTGTGGGGATTATTGTTGACCTTGTGAAATCATAAATAGAAGGCAGTGCTGGCAAAGTCCCCGCTTCCATCCGGCTTGTTTCTCTCCTCCTCTCCCCCCACGTGCCCATTTTTGGAAGGTAAACCTCTTACTTTCGGGCAGCCTGGAGCAGCCTCCCTTGGCTGCATCCCTGTGCACCTTTTTTTGCTGGAGGCAGAAGAGCACAAGCCCTTGCTGCTCGCGGGCTCCTTCTCCTGCATGGGGAGCACGCCCCAGCCAGTGCTCGGCTTACCAGCAGGGCACGGCAAGCACAGCACATGGCAGTGGTGCAGCCTGCAAGATGCATCCAACATCTTTTCTGTGCTCATTTAACAAATTCTTACGGCTTTGCTTCTTTCCCCCCCAGCATCCACCCACAGGCTTAATGCTCCCAGGTCAAGTTGTGTTGTTTAGTTGCAGAAGGTCAAGTAAAATGTGTATTTCTGTAACAAATGAGCTCACAGTTTAAGTCACTGCACTCCTAAAGACACCTGCAACAGCCAGTTTTGCTCTGAACATGCCCAAGCCCCCTTGTACGGGCTCTCAATGTCTACGCGTGTGGGTGCATTTCTGCAGAAGCACAAACCCCCAAGAACCCATTTGGAAACAGGATTGGGAATCCAAAGGCTTTTGCATCAGTTTGGCTTTCAGCATCCTTCCCTGCCCTCCCACCTCCCAGGGCATCCCGTAGGAAGAGCCACAGGTCTTTCTACAGCAGCACAGGCTGGCATTACAGCACGTTACACCGGAGTGCCTGAGCAAAACGACACGAAGAAAATGCTCCTTCTCTTTGGTTTTAATGATGCCACCTGCCCACTCCAAGGCAGCAGCGTGGGACGTGCTGAGAGCTGGTCCCGCCTTGGACGGGTGCCTGGTACCTCCTGGGCTACATTAGGCAGACAGACACAGCACCTAACTGCCTTGTTCCTTGGACCATTTTCTTCCCTGGCTGGCAAAGGAAACTGTGGGAATGCTTTTATATTTGGTAGGTTGCAAAGCTTTGAGAAGGCTGTGGAAGAAGAATAACACAAAGGGAAATGTTTTCTTCTGCTTGCTTTGTGGAGCATCCCTACCGGCTCGCTTTACACGGCTCTTCCTTGGAGCAGAGCCCCAGCTGCCACCACTACAGCACAGGGAACAGCCAGGCAGCACAGGGTCCTTGCCTCTTACAGACCTGTTTTGCCTTGCCATTAATCACCCACCTAAGGAAGCAGCAAACATTTTCCCACATCGTGCTTCGGCAGCAAAAAAAAAAAAAAGAAATCAGAATCCACAAGAAATTCTTGAAATGGGGACCGTGAGCGGCAGCAGCGCAGCCAGGACCACGCTGGAAGCTGAAGCATGGAGGGGCTTCCTGAGCCAGGCTTCAGGCAGGGCAGCTCCCAGGCTGTCAGACACACGTGCGTTTACTTTGCACATTGCAAAGCAAGCTTCAGGGGCGCTTTGGGGTCACCTGAGCCTCCTTTTCCCAACTTCTGCATGGAAAACGAGAATATCCTCTGCCTGCTGCATGGGGCTGGCAGATGCTGCTCTGGGACAGCTTTTCCTGCTGCACAGGCTCTGGACAAGCTGCAGATTTGGCGATACAACCCCCATGCCACGAAACATCGTCTGTCACCCCCTCACTCTCTGCTGGGGCTTTGTGGTGGCCAGAAGCCGAGCACTGCCGGGCTCCCCCCGAGCAGGCTCACAGCTGCCCTGACCCCGCTGCACCGTGCGGGGGTCCTGCCCCAGGAGCCACAGAGGAGGAAGAGGGTCAAGAGCATCCTAGAAAAAAAGGTTTCGCAGCATTGCCCCTCAGCATGCACGGCCATTAGCATCTTCCTCTGGCCAGGCAGGATCAACCCCCCCCAGGGCAGGACCGGCCCGGCCAGCATCGTCCGTGCTCGGTCCCCTCCAGCCCCGCTCTCCCCTCGCTCCCTGCCTGCCCTCACGAAGGATTCAGCCCTGGGCCATATCCTGGCTGAGTGCTATCTTGTCCTCCTTTGTTTTCCCTCTTAAAACAAGCCAACCATTTCAGTAGGCAGCTTCTGGCCCCTAGGGCTTTGCAGACCCCATGCCAAGCTCAGTGCTTCCTGCGAGGCACTAACACCCATCCCCTCGCCACGCTGGAAACTGGAACAGGGCTCAGACTGGGCTCTAAAGAAAATGAGAGCAGGGCCTGAGCCCTGTGCAGGAGGGGGCTACCCCAGGCAGCTTGGGGACACGAAGTCAGCCAGCACTGGCCGTGCTCTGCCCCTCTCCAGCATCCCGTTACGCTGCTCCCATTTCCTCCCTCTTGGGGACACACGCCACATCAACGCGGATGTTCTGGTGGGAGGCTCTGACAGATCCCGCAGGAACGGGGCAAGGCACAGGATTTGTAAATCTAAAAGAAAAGATTTTACGGACCCATCTACTCAGACAGCCTGCTCTTTGAAAGCTGGAGCGCTGTGTAAAATCTGGGTCAGTTCTGCGAGATTATTTTGAAAAAGTGGAAAATTGTTTTGACAACTTCAAACCACCCCACTCTGGCAGGTTTTTTTTTTTGGAATAAAGTGCTTTGGAATGAGTTTTTGTCTTTATAATCTACTGAAGTGAAATCAAAGGTAAGACCCAAATAAAATGCCCCAAATGATTCGTGACAGAGCTCCGTGCACTCACCCCTGCACAGCCGGTGAGGTCTCACCCAGTCCAGCACTGTCAGAACTGATTAACCGAATCCCTTAAATCATCCCTTCTCTCACCAACGTTCCTAATTTAAGCCAAATAAAAGATATTTCCAGCCCAACAGACATAACCCTGAAGAGAGTCTTTCCCATCCAGGGAATTGCTGATGCCCTGCTTAAGAAATGGGAATGAGAAAATATTCATGTTACAGTGGAGCAGCATCCCCAGCCCGGGGACAGGCCTGGCTATGCCCTGTCCCTAAGGCAGGGGACGGGAAGGGGACCAGGCTTCCAGTTTGGGACACAGGCTGCCAAACCGTGGGCAGAGCTGCCTGCAAATCTGCCTTCACGTGCAGGTGGGCCAGAGCTGCTGTCCCACAGGTGGAGAGACCCATCTGGGGACATGAATCCAGGTGACAGCAGCGTCACAGCAGGAGTGCTGGGGTCACCTGGGTTCAGCAGCTTCAGCAGAGATCTGCTCCTGATGAGCATCGTCTCTTCCCTCACCCCACCACTCCTAGTTCAGAAGAGCTTCATCAAGATTTATTGCCACGATTTCTCCAAAACGCAGCCCAAACAGCACAAGGCAAGGCTATGATGAGAGCCAAGGGGGGACAAGCCCACCCCACAGCCAGGGGGTCACCCCCAGCCCCTCTGGGGCCACAACAGCCCCGCTTGCACCAGGAGCTGCTCCATCACCCACAAGCGGGACCACACTCTGTGGGGTGCTGAGTGCTCCCGTGGGCACCAAACCCCCATGGGACCCTCCCCATGCAGCTCATCAGGCTCTCCAGAGCGGGAGGATGGCAGGCGGAGCTGGTGATAATTTCATTTCCCTTGCAGACGAGGCCCCGCTCCCTCCCCAAGCACCCCATCAGCAGAGCACTTGTTCCTCCAGGGCTCACCGCCAGCCCCCACAGCACATTCCCACTCGCCCAGTGAGCCCCAGGACGCAGATATTTCCATTTTGCAAGGAGCCCTGACCATCACTATTTCCTTGCTGTCTTGTTGCAGGCAATTGAACAGACAGGTTTGCTTATTAATGAAGTTATTAAGATTAGCTATTAATAACAGCAAAAACTTGTTTTTCCAGCAAACCCGTTTCCCTGAGACCTTATCAGATGCCAGGTTCTGAAGGCTAGCTCCATACGGATGTCCATCTGCATCGCCGCGTGCTGCTTAGGAAGGGCTTCTTTAAAGGGATGGGGTCCATGTGAAAAAGGCACATTGTGGGTCTGGGAGGAGGGCTGAGGTGTGAGATGCCGCTGCCCTGAACTGGATAACCCAACAGTGTCCTGTCCCCCCCCTTTCCCCAGTCCCTTTTCCCCGCCTTGTCCCCCATCAACGCTTTCCCACCGCATAGCAAGGGGTGTGAGCAAGCCCACCCACTGCCATAGTGGTGCGGGGACCAGACCTTCCTAGCTCAGGGCCCGATCAGACAGGGGGACACCAGGGAGAAGATGATGGATTGAACAGCAGCCAGCCCAAATCCATGCACTTTGCCGCAACACCGACTGTTTTGCTGTATTTAAATAGCCCTGAAAGCACTCTCAGCCTTAACAGCCCCATTCCCCAGCAAAGGTGTTTTTGAACCACACCACGCTGCACCGAAGTAATGAAAAGCAAGACCAAGACCTTCCCAGGGATTTCAGTCAAGGCTGCAGAAAGCTCCATAAAGCAAAGGCTTGGGGTTAGCGAGTCCTCCTGCAGACCAGGGGCACAGGGGAGCAGCCGCTTGGTCATGCCATCTCTCAGGGGCTCGTGCCTCAGTTTCCCCACTTGCCTCCTGCAGCATTGGCTCGGATCAGGATGGTCACTTGCTTCCCAGAGGAGGCTCAGCCCCTGCTACACCCAAGTTCCCGCACCTCCTCGGCTGGAGATCCTGCATTGAGCAGAGCAAGAGCCATTACCGAAGGTGCTGCTGTTACTGCCCCTGTAACCCCCCAAATGCTCCACAGCCTCGCTGTGCCTCAGTTTCCCCAAATATACCCTAAGGAACAACAACGCATTGCTGTCCCCAGCCAGGCTCCCCTGTGCCTCTGCCTGGTGCTAATGGCACCCGGGCAGCCCTGAGGCGTGGGGATGGGCTTCATCACCCCAGCTCTCCTCCCCGCAAAGAGATCGGTGCTGGCCCCACGAGGAAAAGCCGAGACAGCCAGCAGGATCCAGCCCTGCTTTCATTAATTTCTCTTGAATAATTAAACCCTGGGAAGTTAATACTTTCTACTTAAAAACTCAAATTGCAGTGTTTGTAATTACCATTTTATTGAAGCATTAAAAATTAAAGGGCGTCCCGAGGTTGCTGTTAGCGCGAGAGCCACGTTCAGCCCCGGCGAGGAGGAAAGCAAGCTCCCTTGCTCATGCTGGAGCCCGGCCATGGATGGCACGGCTGCCCCATCGCACACTGTGCCACGGGGCAGGTTTGGGGGATCAGTGGTCACAGGAGGAACAACCCCCCCAATCCTGGGGTCACTGCCGCAAGCCCAGCTCAGCCTGGGGGGGTCCTGAGCTGCCTCTGGGATCCAGAGGCGTCCAGAGCCCAGGATGGAGGACCCCAAACCACCACCCATCTCCCTGCCAACCCCACCCAGCCCTCCCTGCAGGGCCCAGGAGGGGAACACCAACTCACCGAGCCAGCCATGGGGCCCCAAACCATCCCTCCTCCTGCAGCCAGGCTTTGGGGCTCACCCAGAGCCCTCTAACAGCCCTTTATAGGCTCCAGCTGCTCCCACCCTCCTGCACCATGCTTGGGCTCGCTGCTGGCTTGGCCACCCTATGGTGGGAGCCCTGGGAACAGGCAGCAAGGGCAGAAAGGTGCTTTTAGGGCCACAGCTGTAAGGAATCCTCCTCCCCTCCCTCCTAGGTTCTGTGCACTCCTATCCCTTCCCCGTTGCTCTATCCCATCACAAACAGAGATGTTCGCGCTCAGGATTTGTAGCGAGAGCATCCCCGGCCCCGCAGAGCTGGGGACATTGCGGTGGGAGGACATCCTGATGCAGATGTCCCAGCGGGTGGCTTCCTGGCAGACGATAAACAGCTGGAAATTTTGGCACTGCAGAAGGCAGAGCCGAGTGCGGCGGGGAGCTGCCCCCCACCTCCCCGTGCATGCCCACCTGGAAGCGCACGGAGGCATCCCGGGGTGTCCCCAGGGTGTCCCCACTGAGGACACCTCTCCTTGCAAAGGGGAGGGTCACACAGGGGTGACGGGGCCTCTCTTGTTTTCCCAGAGTCCTTTTGTGACTATTTTGGGAAGCCAAACAACCACAAACCCAAACAGGAGATGCTTTATTGGCTCTGGGTGGGGAGGAAGAGCTATTCAGCGCAATTCACATCACGGCACCACTGCCAAGCCAGGAGCATCCCCCGTCCCCTCCCGCTGGCCCTACTGGCCCCTCGCCCCAGCCCTGCTCTTCCCTCCCTGTCTCCGTGTAATTTCTCCCTGGAGGCAGCCGCATTTCCACCCTCAGCCACTTCAACGTTCTTGTTTCTGCACAATTCACAGTCCTGAGCATCGGCAAGCCGTGTGACCGAGAGCCCAGAAACATCCATCAGATCTTTTCCCCACCAGCCCACATTGCTCCAGCTTGGGATGCTCAGCTCCCCAGTCTGGGGCCCGCATTACTCCTGTTTGCCCCCCCCAGCAGCCCATTTTGGGGGTTGCAGCAGGGCTCAGCCCCGCTCTGCAGCATCTGTCTGTCCCGGCTGTCCTGTGCCATGGACCAGCGCCGTCCCCACCGCACGGGACCAGCCCGGGATGGTCCCACCGTCACCAATTTGTTTCCATAGCAGCGAATGCTCAGCTGGCTCATCGGTTTCCATGGCAATAAGGCTTCTTCCTCCCCATCCCTGGCGCTGGGGAGTTCCCAGGGGTTCCCACAGCAGCTCCCCCCAGCTTGAGAGGAACTCCCTAGGCCCCCCAGCAGCTCAGCCCAGCAAGCAAACCAGTACGACCAGTGCACTCCCTGCACCTCCATGGGCAGCGTCTGCCTGGTGCCTGAGCAGCTGGACGCGGGGCACAAGCCTGCCACGAGCATGAGGGACGCTCTCTTAACTCATCAGGAGACAACATCAATTTTTCTTCCTTCTGCCACCCCCTCACACCCATCCCTGATGATTTCCTGCTGCTGACAGTTGTAGCTGTGGATGCAGATGCCTGGCAGGTACTTGGCTCCCTCTCAAACTGAAAGAAGCTGGGTTTTAAAGCGTCCCTCTGGATGGAGAAGGAGACAAGCTTTGTAAAAATGATGCATGGCAGATGCAGATTACTTTTATTTCACAGTCCTGTTGAGGATTTCAAGCTAGTCACCGGTAGGGGACTAAAAATACCACCAGGGTCCTCAAGTTTTTATTTGCCCATTCAGCGACGCTTATAAGAAAAACACCCAACCGAAATAGCATCCAGGAAAGCAGAGCGAGCCCCCGGTGGGATGGCAGGAGCCGGGGGTGGAGAGGCACTGAGCACCGGCTGTGCGTGGGGCGGCCGGGGGATGGCAAACAGCATCACACAAAACACGCTTTAATTTCACATAACCCACGAGATCCGTGGCACAAACCTCTGCAGCTTTGGATAAAGCTGAGCCACGGACCAAGGAGCATCATCCTGTATTTTCTGTGCTGCTAAATATTGACAGCAACAATTCAGGGGACTGCTGTGGCAAATTTGTCCTCCTTGGGGTATTTAATAGAGCTTTGCTCAATCTGTTTTGATATGCCCCGGACACCAGGCACCCAGCACATCCTTTGGGGCCAGCCCTCGGGGTGAAACACATTCGCAGCCTCTCCTGAAGCCAAATTGCATGCTCTTTCCCAAGGCACTGGCAGCATCTCTCTCTTTTGGAGTGTTGCAGTGGTTCCCTCTCCTGCTTCGCCCATGGCACTTTTGGAGCTGGGTCTGGGCTTGGTCCTGAGCTGCCTCTGGGATCTGGAGGGGTCCAGACCCCAATCAACAAGGAATGGCAGAGAAGGAGGGAAGGACTGCTCCTTACTCCCGCTGAGACAAAACCATCACTGGAGGACGCTGCTTAATTAACGTGCTCAGAAAGACTGTGTCAGAAAAATAAGAGCAAGCAGACGTTTTCATTCAGGCTCTTTTTAGCATAAAACAGTAGTGGAGAAAGATAAAAAAGTCAATGAAATCTCCCTGCAGCTTAATCTCTGGGTAGGAAGCTGCACAAATATGAGCACACAGCAGCCATGCAAGAATTTGCCGCGTTCTTGGAAAAGAAGCGCTGATGCAGCCAAGCCCTGGCAGCCATGGGGTGCCATCCCCTGCCCTGGGAGCAGGGCGTCGAGGGGACCAGACCTCAGAGTGGCCCTGGTCTGGGATCCCCACTGCCCTGGGGCTGTGCCCCGTGCTGCCCATGCTGCCTATGCTGCGGAACTCCATGTCCACGGCTTTTATAATGAAGTTAACGAAGATAGTGTGGCTGTTGCTCGGGGTGGTAAGATGATTAACCACTATAATCCCAATTACAGCTTCTAATTGGGATTAATTTGTGGAGTCAATTAAGTGTGGAAATCCGTTGCCTCCCAGATTTCTTTTATGAACTTTTTGCTCCCCCAGCCTGGTCCCTGCCTTGCCACAGCTGGCCACAGCTGGAAGGGGAGAGGGCTCGCCACTTCTGTGTAAGGACATCAAGACTGCCAAGCAGGAGGGCCACCGCAGGGGACAGCCAGCGGGGCTCCTTTTTGGCACCCAGCAGCTGCTCTTCGTTTGGCCTGGAAGTGGAGGTGGCCAGGTTTGTAGAAATAAAACCAAGGTGGCAGATCTGGCATCCGCTCCTCCCGCCCCGCGCCCAGCAAGACAGGCTACAGTGCTGCTGGCAGTTCCTATTATTTTTCTCAACACTCTCATGAAAATTAATTAATTCAATTAATTGATTAAATAAACAACCCCCCGCGCTCGATGACGCTGAGCCAGCTGCGCCCCACAGCGAGCTGCAGGAACATCACTTGCTGCCGGGCTGACTTGCTAAGAAGTGCCTTCGAGAGGGTGCGAGGACATGAAATTGGGGGAATTCAGGAACAAATCAGGCCTGGCAAGTGAGGGGCTGCAATGCAATGCTCAGCAGAAAACCCCAAACGGTTGTATTTCCATGCAAGTTGCAAAGCCTTTACTCATTTCTTAGAGATGCTGTCGGATGCTTTGAATCCTTAGATGAAAGGAACTAAATTAGGGCAGATTGTTATTTCCCGTTCTCTGGCTGTATTTATAGAAGGGCTGATAGGTCTGGTAGCTCTCTCTTTAAACAAGTACACGCTAAAAATAAGCCTCTGTTTCAGACTGGTCCCTACTGGGAGCAGGACTGCAGACATGAGCGGCGCTGGTGTGGTCACGGTGGGACCCCCAGGGGACAGAGAGCAAGAGGCTGGTGATGCCAGCACACGCAGCCTGAGCGGCTCTGCAGGGTGATGGGGCTCAGATCCCAGCTGCCTTCCTCCACCATCATCACGACAGGGGTGAAATGCACCGAGCCCCTTTCCTCCTGGCTTTCCAAAGCCAGCTGTTTGCACTGGGTGCATTAACGATATATTTTGTCCACCTGAAACCTCTTGCAGGCAACAGTGGCACCTGCACTGAGTGACCGTGACTTGGGGTCAAGCCCTGCAGGAACACCTAACCCCCAAGATGCTCCTCACGCTCTCCCCATCCTCCCAAACTTTAATTTTCCCCCCTTTCCAGAAGATCTGGGTGCTGGGGCCGGACTGCAGCAGTGCCCAGGCTGGGGATGCTCCAGCCCCCTTGCAGGTGCTGGTGGCAGAAGCTGCATCCTCAGCAGTTCTGCTCTGCTTTGCCAAGGGACCGTTGGTATTTCTTTGCCTTTCTTTGGGGTATTTCTTTGGGGAATAGTTTTGAATAGGCCCTATCTCTCCTGAGAAAATATTGAGCCGGAGTTTTAATGGCTTTCCATTAACAAGCCACAATGGGTGTCACTGGGAATTATTGCTTGATCTGATAAGAAAGGGAACACTCAGTCCCACAGCTTCAAAAGGGCTTTTTACCCCCCCCCCCTCAAATTCTTTTTACCAGAAACAAAAAAGAGAGAGAGAGAGAGAGAAAGAAAGAAAGAAAAGGAAAAAGAAAAAAAGACAAAAGATTTCACTGCTCTTTTCACAGAGTAAGTCTGAGGACAATTTGTTAACTCTATAGCTCTGGCTTTGCCAAAAGGAGCAAGAGATGAGGGAAGGAGACAGGAGATTAAATACATGAGTTTATTTTGGGAAGTCTTTCTATGGGAGGAAAAAAATTCATAAAAAAACAAAACCAANNNNAAAAGCATGACACCGGGGAGACAGGACTCAATTAAAGCAAGACCTTGAAATACATGAGCCAGCAGCCCAGACCACGGGTCCATTAGACATCACTGTCAGGCGGCGTGCTTTGGTTACCGGAGCTGCGTGGCAGCTAGATCCATCACCTGGGGAAATAAACAACGGTGCTTACATCTTCAGCAGCTTCTTGATTTAGCGATAAACCCGTAAGGGGAAATAAATGGGTTTCTCTTCCCTGGACTGTCCACACTGGGATGCAATTTGCCATTTTACCCAGCTGCTGATAAGCAGGGCATTGGGAGGGAAAAGCCGCTTAACGATTTCCTAATAAAGCCCCAGATAAGAGTGGAGCAGCCCCATTACCTCTGTCCCGGTGTGATTTACAGCCCAGACAGCTGCTACATGCAGCTCAGCATCGGCAGGACGTGGTGCTGGTTGGGAGAGGCGCCCGCTCTGCAGCCAACTGGGATGCTGCTTGGTGACACCAGGACAGGCGGTGCCAGCCTTGTTCCCAAAATCATCCCTGGGGCCAACCCAAAGCTCTCATTGAAGCCCAGCGACCCATCACATAGGGGCAAGGCCCCTGCAGCAGGGTGGGAAATTGGGCCCCCATGCAAAGCACGGCACCCCAGAGCAGACTCTGCCGCTCCAGCTTTTAGACGAACAGAGCTGTCCACCAGCAGCCGGGGGTGCAGCTGACAGCTCCTCGTGTGATTTTTAATTGTTTGATTTTGTTCATAGTTTTGACAGTTTCTCTCCCCCCCCACCTGCCCCTCCCGCTGGGGATTTATTCTTTGTAATTAGCTGCGGTAATTAGAATCTCTTTCATATGGCAGCGCTTCAGCTTCCCTTTAGATCTCTTCCATGCTCCTACTTGATAAAATGTGAAATTAATGCCTGTGTCATGCCCAGGTCTCCCATCCAGATGGAAATGCGTCCTGGCCAGGAGATGGGGCTAGCGCTGGAGGGCAGCACGGGTGCACCGGGAAGGCAGCGGGATGCTGCGGCCATGGCTGGGGCACAGCCGGGGCCAGAAACTCCAACGGGCAGAGAAGCAGCACTCTGGGGTGGTGCAGTCCCTCCTCTTTCGAGCCAGTTCCCCCGCAAAGGGAGGCTTTTCCCCATGCAGCATCCACCCCCGGTGTCGCTCCAGGGCTTGGTGACAGCTGATGGGGCTGATGGATAACGCCGGAGCGTTGCTGAGACCATCACCCAAATGTAGATGCCGGCCCCAGGTCCCAACAGGTTCCTGACAGATCGTTATTTACCATGACAGCGGCTAAGGTGAGCGAGCCGGCTTTTATTTCAGCTTGGAGAAAACAGTCCTGACAGCGGGTAATTGGGGCTCTGCAGCAGGAGGCAAGCACCCAGCTGCCAAGAGGTGAAGGCTGTTTTAAAAGCATCTGAGCAGAAACCGCAGCGAGGGCAGCCCTGGGAGCTGATGTGCAACGAGTACTGCCTCGAGGGCTGTCCCAAGCCAGGTGCGGGATCCAGGGCTTTAAGGCTCCCTTGGATCCCCTATAAATCAGGTCTTATTTGGTCCTTACGGCACTGGGAGCTGAATCGCCAGCAGCACCTGCTTGCCAAGTCCCCAGTGCCTCTCCTGTGCCTGCCCAGTGCTTGCGGCAGCGTGGGCAAGCGGCTTGGGAGCCTTTGCAAGGTGGTGCTTTGAGACCTAGATGAAAGGTGCCGTGGAAAGGCACGAAGGATTGCTTTTTAGCTCTGCAAAGAGTGGTTCTCGCCACTTTTATTTATACACACGCTTGCTGCGAGACACAAAAATTACTTAATCAATCCTTTCCCTTGTCGGTGTCGCTGGCTGGCTGGAAGCTGCCTGTGCAATTCTGCACGGAAGCTGACAAATCGTTACGGGATAACGGTGATGACTCCAGCTCCCACCTCACCCTGTGCAGGGTGCGGCTGAAGAGCACCACGCGGTGCCCCCTGCCCAGGCTGGACCAGGGGGTGGCGAGAGCAGTGTCCTGCCAAAACGGGGCCCTGGCGAGCCTCTGCTCACTCCAGCAGTTCCCTCGAGCCAGGTGGGGACAATGCTCCCAGGTGACACCACCAGCATGGGCTGTCACCCTGCAGCATCACTCTCTGGCTGGGATGGGAGTTATTCCGTGCATGGGAGGGCTGGGAGCGAGTGGCCAGTCCGTAACTTCACAGATGTGTTTTTAGGGGCTGTAAGAGCCTCACTCCCCGGCACTTGGGAGCAGCAGGAGGGCTGAGCACCAACCTCGCAGCACCAGACTTGCACCTCCCTCTGGTGAGTGACCCTACAAAAACAAACCGGCTGGTTCACCCCTGGGTGCCGCAGCCAGCGCTAAGCCAGCAGGAGAGCACACCAGGAGAGGAAACAGAAGCAGCCCTGAATTCTTCTCTGAAGTGAGATGACCAGCACGAAGAGAAGTTAAAGAAGCGAAGATGCTGCATGGAAGATCTTTGCCTGCAGCTCCCCTTCTCCTGCAGCTGCTTGGGAAGGCTGGGGCTGCAGCATTTGAGGATGCAGAGACACAATGCTGCTTTTGCAGCTGCCCTGACTTACACCTTCTCCCCCAGCTTCAGTCCATGCCAATAATCCACTCCAGCTGCTGCAGCACCTCTTCCTGCCTGCCTGCTCAAACGAGCCGCACCTCTGCCACCACCACGCATGGGTCCCTGGAGGGATGTGCAGCACCGGGCACGTCCTGGTGGGGAGCGGGGGGCACCAGGGAGGGACCCCTGCGAGCAGCATCCTTCACAGTCCCCAGCCCGCCCCTCGCTTCCCGGGGGGACCAGGGGTGCAGCCCCCACTGCACCCACCCAACGCAGCCACTGTCCTCAGGCTTTGTCCTCCCCGGCCAAGGGGGGCACCAGCAGCCCCCTGCAGACCCCCCCCCAGTGCAGCCCAATAACTCTCACAGAAGGGCTGGGTGTTTTTTCCCCTTTAATTTACCACTCGTTGGGGGTGGTGGTGGTGTTAAAAAATAAATAAATAAAACAACCTTGGATGCTTCAAGAGGATGAAAACCCTGAAACTGCAGTCTGCTGGTGGCTCGTCCCGTTGCCACAAGAGGGGAAGGGTGCCCCCCACACACCAAGCCCCCTCTCTCTGCCACCCCACCCCAGGGCCAACACGGTCCAGGTGGGTTCGGATGCGGACGGCCGATGCGCCTTGAGAAGAAAATGAAACCAAACGTCAGGACATGGTCATTCACAGTTGACTGGCAGACGAAACAACCCACAGAGTCTGGCACTCCCGGCTCAGCGCACGTCCCGCCAGGAGGGACCCATCCTGCCTCCCGGGCTATTGCAGGAGCTTTGAGATAAAGCCACTCATTGCACGCCGTGTGTCGCTGACGCGGGGCTGAGTCACAAGCAGTCCCTGCACAGAGCCACTTGTCCTTTGCGGTAGTCGCGGCAGGGGCAGAGGCGCCGGTACTTGGTGTTGTGGCCCGCGCAGCTGAAGAGCAGCGGCTCCTTCTGGAGGTAGCACTCGTGGACGTTCTCAGCCACCGCCGGGTAGAGATGGTTCATCTCGTACTCGGTGCTGTCGCAGGTGATGCTGAGCCTGAGAACACAGAGAAACATAGGTCGGCTTTGGTCCCCACTGTCCGGGCGGGGAGGCTGCCTGGTGCTTCACTAAAGGGTTTTTAGTGCTCTATCCATCCTTCCTGGAGCGATCCCTGTGCTGAGCCTTGGGCCAGGTCTTTGCTGGTTGCAGGAACCATAAGCACTGTGCTTGGCACTCTCTGACCTGACGCGAATGCCAGCCAGCAGCCCGAAACACCACGCAACCCAAAGACCACCCCAACCCTTGTGTGGGCCACAGGCGACTCGGGAAATCACAGGCAAAATTCCACTAAAACCTGTTATACCCCTCCTCAGACCAAGAGGGCTGTCTGCTCCCTGCAGGCACCTCCGTAAGCAGGCACCATCCCCGGGAAGCACACACGAGTCAAACAGATACCCTGGTGTCCCCCGCTAGCCCGGATCAGCAAAACAGGGATGGGCACCCCCAAAGACCCCAGGGAGCGGCAGGAGCTGCGCAGATCCCCGCTGCACCCTGCTGCGGGCTCGTGTCTGCAGAGGGAGCTGTGGCACCGGAGCTGCCCCTGCTCTGCGCCCCCCCGAGCCCACCCGCAGCCCCCCCTGGAGCGGCTGGTTGCAGGGACCGGGGGCACGGAGTGAAAGGCGAGCCCCAGCCCTATGTCATCGTATAAAACTGTCACCAGGACTCAAATTGCCTGCCTGACCGGCGTGACGGAAATGGTAATACTCGCATCTTAATTGTCCACGGAGCAGCACGGTGCCCGGTGGCAGATTTATACTCTATTAAAACTTCACTGCTGTGTGTTCAAAATGCAGTTTTATAGAGAAAGACGTAAAAAAGACAGAAAGGGAGTGAGCACACGGGAGGTGGAGAGAAGCGGGGTGGGAGAGGGATGGCGGCATGCCTGGAAATGCCATCGCTGCTTCTGGAAGGACGAAACTGTTCAAGGCCAATGCGTGGCTTGCAGACAGCACCCTGCCTGCACCTCCTTGGGTGCAACGGGGCTTGAGGGGGTGGGATATGAGGACAACGGGCACTGGGGATGCAGGACAAAGCAGCCAGCCCTGGGGAATGGGGGAGCATCTCCAGCAGCCCCCCGAGGTGCCACCGCCACGCCAGGGAGGACGCAACTCACTGGAGGAACACCTCCTTCTTGTTGAGGAACCTGAAGAAGGTGGGCTCGCAGACCAGCCCGTGCCGCCGGCACGTCTCGGTGCAGGCGTGCCGGGTCTCCGACACCCACACCTGCAGCGAGTCCACCGGGGGCCAGGCGCGGGGGTCCCGGCTGGCGCTGGGGGACCACACCAGGTGGGTGGCGTTGGGGGACAGGGCCAGCAGGCTCGGAGGGCTTTGCATAGCAGGGCTCCTGGCCTTGGGAGGCGGAGGAGGAGCTGTCGTGGTGCAGAAATCCTGGAAGGGAATGCAACAGGTCAGTGCCCAAAGGGAAAGGGTGGTGCGCAGGGGATGGGGAAGGGGGGCTGCCGGCAGCACCGCACGACACTCGGGCTGCCCTTCCTCTCCCAGCGCTGCCTTAAGCCCTGCAGCAGAAAACTCTTGACCCTGCCCTGGTCCCAGCACCCCAGCCTCCCTCAGCCAAGCCCCGAGCATCTTTGTTTCGTGACGGATCTCCCCCCGCAGCCAGCTCCTGGTGCCCTCTGCGACCGGGCCATCGGCTGCACGGGGCTAGGACTCGGTGTCCCTTGCTGGGAGCCCGCGCCAGGCCAGCGGTCCCTTCCCCGGCAGAACAGGGACGGTGCCCAACCTGGTGCTGAATGTAGGCGTGGATCCGCTCCAGCATCCCCTCGCAGGTGTACTCGTAAGGCAGGTAAGGGTCCACCTGTGCAGGGGAAGAGCAGAGCGCTGCAGCAAGTGGCCAGAGCAGAGCCCAGGCAGCGGCACCTCGAGCCCCAAAGCCCACAGCATGTTTCCCATCACCACAGCCAGCAGGACAGACCCCTCCTGCCGCCCAGCCCCATGCTCCCACCCAGGTGCAAGCAGATACACGATGCCAGTGGCTCCCCAAACCCTCGGGTGCAGCAAAGCTGGGGCTGGAGAGCGCAGGAGCAGTGGTGAAATCCAGCGTAAATGCATTCCCCGCTGCTGGCCAAGTGGGTAATACTCCTGCCCCTTCATCTACCGCCAGAGAAGAGGGATGTGGAAGAAAATCATTCAGTTCCTGAATTAATTCATCTCCTTTCCCTAAAAATAACAAGTACCACGCGAGGGCACTGCAGGAATCACACACCCCCTGTGGGGCTGGGAACTCAGCTTGGAAATCTTCATTCCAATTTGGAAGAAAACTAGGACTGTGAAAACTTTGCAAGTAATAAAGCAATTGAGAGAAAGAGAGTGAAGGACTAACTGGGGTTTAACCCCTATATTGGTTAAAACAAAGCTCTATTGTCTTTTTTGTGTGTGTGTTTTTCTGGTAAATTGTAAAATAAAATCAGTTTAATGCAATAAGTCACTTCCAAATGGAAGTTTGAACTGTTTCGGCCCAACAAAGTTTCCATTAGCTCAACAGATTTGCTTTACCTCAGTTTCCCAACCAAATAATTTTCAGGGGCCCAGCCCCCTGGAGATGCTGGTGGCTGGCCTGTTGGACACATGGGGACACATGGGGACACACAGCTGCAGGGGACCACAGGACGGGTCCTCACCCCAGGACAGAGCAAACGCGTCTCCCGCAGCCCTGCGTTCGTGCCTGCTGTTTATGCAGAGCCAGCAGCACTTCAGCAACCGGTGTATTTTTAGCGTGGGTTACGAAACGCTGCTGGTCTTCGCTCGCTTTTCCACATCGCACCTCCCTCCCCCAGAGCTGCCCTCGCATCCCCGCTGTGGAAATCAGCTCCCGCAGCACCCCGGCCCCCGCAGCACCCGCACCTCTCCTCTGGCCCCTGCAGAGACGCCTTCCCCCCCCCGGGACTTGGGCACAGGGAAGGGGCCGGTCCTGGAGCCCTCCTTCCCCCGTGCATCTCTGCAGAGCTGCATGCGAAGGATGGATTATAAGCAAAAATACCCCCAAGATAGTTCAGCCGGAAAACACTGCTGCTTCTGTTTCTGCACATCCAGAATAGCTATCTCCTTTGAAGTACCTGTCAAAGCCGAGCTCAAAAGGCTCAGCCTGCCAAGAAGATCCCTCTAAGCATCTCCCCACCATAAATATCCCACCTGAGATCTCAGCAAGGCTGGAAATCGCAGCTGCTCTGTCTCGTTACAGGTGTGCACTGTAATCAGTGCTGACACCATGACAGGCACTGATCCTGCCTCTGAATTAGTGCTCAGTTAACCGAGGCCGAGTCCTTCAGGGCGCAGAGCTGCCACACGGAGCCCAGCCCAGGCTGGGGGCTGCCTGGCTCAGATTTGGGGCTGCCTGGCTCAGATTTGGGGCTGCCCAGCTGGGAAGCATCACCAACGCTCAGCCTTGAACCCTGCACTCATGGCAGCGATGCTGGGGAGCTTGGCTCAGGATGCTGCTATACCCTGTGCAGACATAGCCTGTAAAACAGCTTCTTTCCCCCCAGAACACCACACCTCCATGGCACAGTGTGACTGATGGGGTGCAACCCATCCACAGCATGCTCACCGCCCCGGGGTAACCCCAAAAGCTCTCGCTGCCCCTGCCTCCCCTCACCCGTTCTCGTTAGAATTCAGCTCCCGCCGCCACGACTGCAGGAAAACGCCGGTTTCGGGAAGATAATTGTTTAATTAAAACCTGACAGGCTTGGCCTCCCCTTGACAGCCACATTGTTAATGCTGCTCCCCATGCTGGGAGCTCAGGCTCTCCCCGGGGGATGCTCCGAGATGGGCACGGGCAGGGCCAGGGGGGGAGCACAGCAGCACCCCCCCAGTGCAACATGGGGGTGCCACGGGGGCCCGGTGGGGATGGGCATCGTGACCTTTCCTGCGTGCATCGGTGGGGAACGCAGGGTAACAGCAAGGTGCCAAGGCGCTTTGGGTTTTTTATGGTCCCCATCAGGAATCCCAGAGCAGGAGAGAGGAACGAGCCTGCCTCGGTCCAAAGGGAAAGAAAGAAAAAAATCCAAACGTCATCAGACAAACAAGTAGAAAAGTAATGCAATTGTCTGCCGGCACGTAACAGCAGGCTGGGAACGCTTTAACCAGCTATTTTCGCTGCGATGTTTAATATGCCACTCTTTCAAGCATACTCCGAAATGTATAATTTTCCATTATATTCCTGTATGTTTGACTTTAATATAATGAAGCCTTCTCCCTTCGCTACACCAGAATATTGGGTCTATTAAATTGCTTGTGCTGGGACTATTTTTGACAATGGAAAAAGCTGAAGGCCAAGAAAATGACCGTGCCTGAAAACCTCTCTCCCCCTCGTCCCCCCAGCCTCTGGCTCACAGCTGTAATTCAGCACCGGGACAATTTGCCCGGTGTCACCTCTCCTGGGCTGGGGGGGCACTTTGTCTCTTGTTTTTCTCTCTGTTGGGCCTCCTGTGGCCGGGCAGCGCTTTGCTCCCTGGGGTAGATGGGTTTGGTGCTGCCACGCTCTGAGTTTTCCTTATAAGCAGGTCAGGGATCGGAGCAATCAGGGGAACACAAAGTTGCTCCGATGAGGGGTGAGCGGTAGAGGCACTGCTGCCCAAGGTGTTTTGGAGTGGGCAGAGGTGACCTGGAGTGGGTGCTGCTTCTTGCAAACGCTCATTGCAAACCCAAGCCACGTCCGAGCCCTGGTTCAAATCTCTCGCAAGAAGGAAGAAGTTTCTTTCCAGCAAACCTTGGCTCATGGAGAGGGACGCCTGCTGCATCTCAACTCCTTTCTTTGCAGGGCAGGCAAACCCCGCAGCCACCAGACCCGGCGGGCGAGTGCAGCTTTGCTGGCTCAGCATTGCTGCCACCTCCCTGCTGGTGGCAGCAGCTCCAGAGCCCCTCGAGGGTCCCAGCACCCCCATTCGTTCCCAGCACCCCCGTGTTCCTAGCACCCAGCACGGTACGAAGCTGCTGGCAGAGGCACAGTGAAGGAGACACCTCGCAGCTTCCCAAGCTTTCTCTCCGGAAAATGTTTTACCGATATTTGCCTTGAAGCTGCAAAGCTAAAGGTGTGCAATAAGTGATTTTTCAGCATCATGATGAAAGAAAGAAAAATAAAATCAGTTTCAGGTCAGTTTTCAATTTCCAGTGTTTCCACCCATCAAGGAGAAAAATGCTCTGTTTCAGGTTAGGCAATCTGTTTTGTCTGGTGAAGCAAAGGGAAATGCATCACTTCAGATATAAGCTTTCCTTTCAATAAACTAGCAGGGCATTTTCAAACAAAGACACGCAGACGGGAAACAAAAACATTATCTCATTTCAGTAATGTTGAAATGAAATGTTTCAAGTGAGAAAAATAAATTGATGGTGATTACTCCGAAAGACAAATTTGCCAAATATTCTGATAACACAACACCCCATTTTGCCTTGGGAAAAAAAGGAGCCAGGAAAACTGTTCCTCCTACCTGGCTGAGAACAGCAACACCGAACTGCCCGCTCCTGCTGCTAATACATTTGTTTTCATTTCCTGCTGTAACAAACATTATTTTAAAGACAAGATACCTAGGGATTCCTGAAGCCAAAGCCCATAATAAGGCTTTTAAACCTGTAAGGTAGGTCAATTTTCAGACTTAATTGCCTTGACAGCATCTTTAGTATAGCAGACCTTTCTATTTAACAACAACAACAAAAAAAATCAGTTAAAAGAAAGAAAATCAGTTGCTCACACTCACTCCCTGCCCTGCTTCCAGAGGATTTATGAATCATAAAAAAACAACAAACAGCAGATATGCGTCATGGGATAATCCCAGCACACTTCTCGGGGGACAGGAAGAACTCTGCAGTTCCAGCACACCGCAAGTACAAGCGTGACATCAGCTCTGGCTGTGCTCATTTGGGGCAAATTTAGGACTTGCACCTCCTGGCAGCCGCAGGGTGCGGGAGCCCTCTTGCAGCAGTGAGGTGACGGGGGTCCTCCGAAATGAGGGTTCCGGGAGGCAGCTTGAGCTGCCCTCCCCGCTCCCACACGAGACATCATTTAATATGGCCACAAAGACGTTAGGTGTCACATTGTAATGGGAAGTGCATAGAAAACACCGCGCAGTGCCCAGCCCCGGCACCCCCCACGCTGCCCGCCAGGTTGAGCCCCGCGCCTGCGTTGTCTCTGCTACCCCTGCCTTCTGCCAGCTGCTCAGCAATTTAAGAAATGTTAATTAAGGAAGGGAGGAAGGATGTGTTGTGACTGCACCGCAACTGCATTTGCATGAACAGCTGACATGGGAACGGGGAGAAAACTGGAGACGGGAGCTCATCAACCTGCTGCAGAACTTCTTAAAATCCCATTTTTCTTTTTAAAAACTGGGATTATCGTTAAACTTCTAAATTACCTGGTCCACATTCAGTCCGCATTTCAGCATGACACAGCTGCCCAGGGAGCGGATCACCCAAAAGCCACCATTCTCCGCCCAGTTCATTCTCCACTTTTCTATGCTCCCAATGGCAGGGCAGCACCGGGCTTCACTATTTTCTTTCCCCATTCAATGCTGAACATTTCTCCCCCTCTCCCGCAGGAGGGAGCGGCAGCTCCCGGCCGCCTGCACGCACTCGGATGCCGGGAGCATCTCCCCGGCCCAGATGGCGCCGGGTCACTCGCTGCCGCTGGCACGCGCTGACAGCTGGCCCGGCGGCACGGCAGCAGGGATGTAATTATTTTTAATTTAATTTTAATCGAGATCCCGTAATGCGTGTGCAAAACAACAAATGTTTTCATAAGTCGGTTTTGCTCATTCTTTGCAGACTCTTAGAGAAAATTAGTGTGACGAAGAGATGCAACAGTCACTGATGGTGACAAGGTGACAGACCCGGGCAGCAACCACGTCAGCTGGCTGCGGTCCCCAGATTGTCACAGACACGGGTGCCTCTCATGCAGGGACAGGCAGCAATGATACAGACCTTTCCTGTGCTTTCAGCCCCGGTAAGACCAAGCGGCTGGATTTCTACCAGCACTTCTGTGTCAGCTTCGTGTTAAGCCAGGATTTCTGATGGTGACCACGCCAAGAAACAGGGGACCAACAAAGCCCACGGTCACCTCCCTGGCCAGCATCGCCCCCAGCACACTCCAAAATCCCACCCTGTGAGCCCCAACGCCAAGCCCCATTCCGGCAGCACATCACTGTCATCACAAGGGGACGGTTCATCCTAACCGAAGCAAGCCGCGAGCAAACCAGAGATCAACACTCTTCTCCCCTCCGGGAAAACTGACTTTACCAACCTGGGAAGGCTCCAGCCCCGGGGCAGGAGGCAAACGCGTGTGGTTCAGCGCTGGTGCACTGGGAGCTCTGCCTGCCTGCGGTGCCAGCGCTGCTGCGCACCTCCGGCCACCTCCACCTCCCGGTCCCAAAACTCATCTCCCTCACCCCAGCTTTGCCTTGCTCCGTCTCTGACCTGCACCGACGCAAGCCGGCAGCGTGAGCTGCCCTGCAGCTGCAGAGGAGCAGGCTGCAGGAGGTGGGGGCTTCTGCCTTGCGCGTGCAAATAATTCCAGAAGGGAAGCTAGGAGGGAAAAGCACCTAATGCTCGAAAGGGAGAGCCAGTCACCAGCATCACGGCTGTTATAAGTCCTGCAAAGCGGTGCAGATCGCCCCAGCCCTTTCTCCGAGACTCACCTGGGTCCTCATGATTGCTTTGATAGCAGCTTCAAACTCCTCGGAGTTATTGTAGTCGACAGTCCACACATGTGGCTTCCCAATGAAGTCCTCGGCATATGGGTGTTGGGAGGACACCTAAAACACAGCAACGTAAGCTGTTTTTTTGCAATCCCTGCCACAGTCGCTGCTGTCTAGCACCCGCAGCCACACCAGCAGAGAGGAGCAGACTGCAGCAGGCTCAGCAGCAGACGCATTTGGTTTTAAACCATTGCACACAGAGAAAAAAGAACATTTCCTCCGAGCCCAGCTGCCCCCCAAAGTTAGGCTGATGCTCTAAAATTCCTGCTAGGTTGGGATGTCCTGTTCCCACCAACGCTGAAACTGCCTCAGCAGCTCTGAATATCCCCATCTCCATAACTCAGGTAAAACCTAACCTTGACCTGAACCATTTGTGGGAGCAGAGTGGCAAATAACCCAAAACGGCCAAGCTCTGTGAAAGCACCACATCTCTCAGGTTTGCCAGCTCCGGGAACAAGACAGAGAGAAAATCCATCACCACTGAAGGCACAGAAAGGTCGGCACCAGGAGAAGGAGGTGCTGGAAGCTGCTTTGCCCCGATGCTGCAGGAAGCCCGTATGTCAGTACCCCACCGCCACCCACT
Organism: Anseranas semipalmata; assembly: GCA_013399115.1. NCBI lineage: Eukaryota > Metazoa > Chordata > Aves > Anseriformes > Anseranatidae > Anseranas > Anseranas semipalmata. Next base: position 3,477,957 of record VXAA01000756.1, read on the forward strand.
TCTTGCCAGGCAATTTTGGGGGAACTTGTCTCTTTTGTTTAAGCCTCTGATGCTGCCTTTCCAGCCCCACATTGCTGAAAGGCAGCCAGAGCCCCAGGTCTCCCTGTGGGATGGGAAGAGAGAGGATGCTGAGCTCTTCTGGAGAAAACTGCAAAGCAGAAAAGCCTGCCAGGAGGAGGAGAGCCATGCACACTCTTCATTTTATTCCCCAGCTTGCTCTCCCTTCCCATTTCTTGCCAGCAGATTGACCACCTCCTTCCCCTCCCCTGCATGAACACCCCGGGGCATTTCACAGCCCCGGCAGCCAGTGGGGACAGGCGCGATCGGGGACAGCACGGCACAGCCGCCAGGCACACAACAGCCGCTGCCAGGCTGAGCACAGGGAGCGAGCGCTGCGCTGCATTATCCACTTCGTTAATAATAAAAGAGGCAATTTTCTCAACCCTTTAACTTTTAAAGAGTTCTTGCTTCACTTAGATTGAATTCCCAGTGACAGGCAAGCCTGGGAGGGATTTCATACCCCTGCAGCAATGCTGAGGTCCCAGCATCCTTCTCATTTTACAAAACAAGGATGAGTAGCAGGGGCTCGGGCTGCAGGGGAGCACAGCCGTGGTCCAGGAGAGGTGCACGTGGATCTGCACCGATGAGAAGGGAATCGACGCTGGATTTTGAGGTCTGCAAGTGTCTCCCACACCACACTCTCCTTTGCAACCCACGGCAGGGCCCCTTCCATCCAAACCCTCCAGATACATCTGCATGTTGGGGTTTGGAGGAAGTCTCTCTGAAAACCCTCAGTTTAGCACCGTTTTTCCCCAGGCTGGCCGAACACGATGCCGCACACTTGCCTCTCTTGACGTCGGCTTCCCGCGGAAGAACTCGTGGTTGAGGGAGCTGTGCGGGGGGTTGAAGCGCGCCTGCAGGAACACGCAGCCGTTGGCGATTGCCTCCAGCGGGGCAGGACCCTCATAGGGGAACCCAAAGCCAATGAAGAGCTGTGGGGAGCAAACCCAGGCAACGTGAGCTAACGCTGCCCCAGTCTCTGGCATGCCAGCCCCCTGGGAAAGGCTCCTAAATAACCCGCCAGCATCCTCTGTGCTGCTCTGCACACCGAGCTGCTACGGCAGCTCCATGCAACTCAACATCCCATAGCTTAAATGTGTTAAAAACTTCCCCACGGTCAGATGGATGCTCCATGGCTTACAGCCCGCTGGTGCAAGACAGCAGGGTGCTCACATCAGTGGGGGCTGCAAAGTTCACCCACAGTGGCTACAACCATTGTGGTGGCCCTGCATGGAGAACCGCTGGTGTGCCAGAGCACTTCAGGCTGGGGAACCATGGACACTTCACCCAGACACTGCCTGGGGTGCACCAGCACCCCGTACCTCCCTCTGATATTCCCTTTTCTTTTTATCGAGGCCACGGGAAAAAGAAAATAAACGTCTTAGCAAGAAATTAATTAATCAAGAAACTTTGCACTCTGCCTGCAGACAGCCTGCAAGAAGGAGAAACTCGTCAGACATGTCTTGATTTGAAATTACGTGCTCTGCTCCGCTCCTGGGTAATTAGCCCTGCTGACAGCAAGCCTGGGAGGAGTGCAGACACGGGGCTCTCCCCCCGCCCCCTCCTTTAATTAGAGTGCATTTCTCAAGCCCTGTTTAACGAGGGGCCGCGGCCGGGCACAGCCCTCGCCCACCTTCGCCTTCCTCAGCAGCTGCTGGAACTCGTGCTGCGGCAGGAGCCCGTGGTTCTTCACGAACGCCGGCACCTCCGGCGGCCTCTGCGTCTCGTAGTACACCGTGCCATGGATTTCCATGTACTTGTTGAGGATGGCCAGGAACTTCTCCTTGCCCTGCGGAGGAAGGTGGAGGTGTGACACCAGAACAGGGGGCTGACCCCCCCCCGCCCCGGGATGGGACGAGATTCTGAAACCTCTCTCCCCGAGCATCCAAACCACCAAACCTGCAGCACAGCAAAACCTGCGCCCTCTCCCTCCCCTCTGAATCCCTCAAGACACACAGCCGGGGGGGAGGTCTCCAAAATTCAGCACCCAAAATGCGCCGCGAATGCCAGCACCTCAAGCCTGGCTTTCCCTGCAGCCTCCGCGGGCAACTTTAGTGCTGGAGCTGCTGAATTACAGATGACTGCACGCAGGGGGAGGTTTGCAAAGCCAGGGCTTGTTAATGGCCTCTCATTCCATGTAACAAGTCCCCAGGATGTTCTCACTTGGGTTTAATCCCTCAGCCTGTTTTACTACCTGGAAAATCAAGAGGGTCATCATTTTTCTTCTTTTAGAGGCTTTCTAGCTTTTGCTCTCCAAAGCAGCCTTCCATTTTAACAATTTCTCTACTGCAGGTTTTTTTTTTTTTTTGCTTGGAAAAACACAAAGGGACCATATTTTGGATGCTGTACTTTCAGCTTATTCCGGTGCTGCAATAGGCCCCTAAAGAGCAGGCTGGGAGGGAATCAGGAGGTATAAATGAGGAATTTGAGAAAACTCCACACGTAGCCTTAAAGCCTCTCTGAACACTGTATTTCTGCACTCAGCCACGTATTCCTGGACTTCTCTAAGGCTAAAAACCGGAGCTGCATACAGAGGAAAGAAGCCAAGCAGCTCTTTCTGGTGAGACACGGCTGCAGGGTGCAATCCTGGCCACAGTCACACTAACACCCCAACTGGCACCGTTTTGATAGCGATTCCCTAGTGCAAAGGGCCTGGGGAGATGGAATTAAAACACAGCTGAGCATCACTGGTGGGGAGAACCAGACCCAGCTCCACTGAGCATAATCTTACCCCAACGTGTAGTTTGGGGAATTGGATATTATTTGTGAATTCTGGCTAAAAGGAGCAAATGTTTGTAGCACTAAGGCAGGCAGGCAAATGTTGATTTTAACTCTCTTGAACACCTTCCCAAATGAACCTAACCCAGCTCGAATGGAGCTTCTGGACAAGAAGAGGAGGCGGGGCTGAACAAGATGACAAAATGTCTTCACCTCTCCCTGTAACATGCCCAGAGCAGAAGGGCAAGGGATGGGCAGAGACGGGGGCGATGGCAAAGCCACAAACCCCCATGGGCAGGAGGTGGCGGCACGGCCGGATCCGGGCCCACCATGGCCCCCCCCATTAGGCAGGGCTGCCAATCCGGAAAGCTGGGAGTGGGGAGCAGATGTGGCCCCCCATCCACCTGGGGGTGCCGAGCCCACCAAGAGGCAAACTCAACGCTTTCCCGCTCGAGCCGGCGTGCAGAGCTAACACGGGACAGCATCGGGGTGCAGCACCGTACCTGCAGCTGGAACATCCCCAGTGGTGCACAAAGGGAAAAAAAAAACAAAATCAAGAGTTAGCTCCTTCTTTTTTTAAGCCCTGGAAGGAAAAGCAGCTCTGGATGAGAGAAGGGGAGAGGCAGAGCCAGTACCAAGAGACCCTCTACGAACGGGACAAGGATGCTTCCTTATGGACGCACTGAGAGCAGTGGCTCCAGCGCCCGAGGACACGCACCTTCCAGATGCTGGCCTCCTTCCCGTACACCACTGCCATGCTGCCCACTTTGTTGGACTTGATGAGCTGCCTCTCGGTCTTGTTGAGCTCCTCCGACACGAAGCCCATGAAGGAGTTGTCGGGGGTGTGAGCTGCGGACACCAAAAGACGGACACGGCTGGGACATCGCGGGGCTGAGACGAGCCCGGCTCCAACGCCTCGATGGAGCTTGGAGGAAAAATGATGTGAAACCCCAGCAAAGCAGCCTATAAAATAAAGGCTTTGCAACTGCTCAAGGGGCTCTTTAAAATGTAAGGCATTTTTAAGGCTGCACGCCTTGGGGAGCAGGGGCGCAGCTGGGGAGGATGGCACTGTCCCTGCAGCACCTTCTAAAGGAGGCAAGAGCTGCTTCTGTGGCACCTGCGAGCCCCCAGAATCGTCCCACTTGGTCCCTGTCCCCTGCTTACGGAACATGGTCATGAACTGGGAGGGGTGCAGGTTCCAGTAGCCCCAGTTGGTGCGGAAGCCGCGCAGCGTGGCGTACTCCTCGTGGTTGTAGGCTGGCTCCGTCCCAAAGGTATCGATGACTCGGACGCGGCACCTGGGAGAGGAGACAGGACCGCGGTCACGTCCCCACGCCTGCCTAAGGAGCAATTTCCCATTGCAGGGCTTTCATTTCCCCGTTGTTTTCCAGAATGACGCGTCTCCTGAAGACTTGGTAATGCTTTTCCAATATCCCGGGACTGCTGAGGCAGGCATTACCAGTACAAGACCGAGGAGAGAAGGGGAACATCAAGCCAGGGAAGAGAAAAACAAGCTGAATGTGAGAGCAAATGCATTTATAATAAAAGCAATAACATTGCTTGTCATTTTTCTCTCTAATAAAATTGTGCAGGATAGTGGAAGAGATGGGAGAAAACATAATAAATAGCAGAACTATCAGCACTAAATTAAATCGCATATTTTCCTGGCTGGTGATAAACCAGGGGATGATGACATTTGTCTTGATGCTGAAGGAACCAGGGCCGGGGCTCGGCTTCTCGCAGACACAAAAGGCTCTCGCTCCCTTTGTGGTGTGGCAACCCGTGCCCGCAGGCTTGGAGCTCGGAGGCACACACGCCGCAGACACACGCAAGGTTGTTGGTTCTTTTTCCCCCCAATTCAGTCTCTTCTAATGAGGTTTTGTTTCAAACACGCGAGGCTCCGGAGCGAGCAGACCCCCTCGCGTCGCAGCAGCGGGGGGACGCAGCACGGCGGCAGCTGGCAGAGCCAGGCAAAAATCAGAGCTGCGATCAAAGGGCTCGACTGCCTGGATGCGGCCAGGAGCTGCTGCGGAGGGGAAGCTGCCCGGCCGGGGCTTCGGCTGCCCCAGCGCAGGGCAGAGCAGGGCTGGGGGCAGAAGCGGCGATGGAGACCCCGCAGCTCAGCCCCTGCAGCGCAGCAGCCGGGTGAGGGTGAGTTTTGCGGCATCTCTGGTCACCCGTCATCCTTTGAGGTCGTCAGCATCTGTCTTTGCTTGCTAATTAAGGAAACAGAGTTAGAGAAAGAAATGGTTTGCTTACCTGTATTTCTTAAAGGAGAGCCCCATGTGCTGCTTCATCTGTTGGAGACCATGGTAGTCGGTGTAGATCAGGTCAAAAGGCAAAGGATTTGTCAAGGGACAGTTTCCCCGTCCTGGAGGCACCCCTAAATTGCTGGAGAGAACCAGGAAGGACCGATCAGCTACAAACAACACATACGGTCATGTTCCTGACGGGCACTTAAGAGGGGTCACCAACCAGCTCCGTGCACTCCATGTTGTCCTTGTGTCCTGGGGGACACAGGGACAGCCTTGCCCCCTACATCTGTCCCCAGGCAGAGCTCCCAATGCAATGTCAGGTGAGGCTGGAGTTCTTTCAGTGCTTGGAAAGGGAGGAAAATAGCTCTCCTCTCCCCAGCCTTCCTTTCCTGGGCCAAAAAATCAGAGGTTCTGGGGAGTCCTGGTTCCTCCCCATCTTCACACCCGCTCCAGCAAAGTTCCTGCTGCTCACGCGTGGTTGATGAAGCTTTTGCAGAGCATTCCCAGCAAGAGCTCACCAGCATCTCACTTGACACACACGCTCCCCCAGCCCTACAGGACTGGCCTCACATTGAAGACACCAGATGTTCGCTTTCTTTGCGATCACATCAGCAACAACAGATTTGCACAACCACGTCCTTCCCGTCCACTGTGCCTGCAAGGCTTCCAGTTCAGTCACTGGCCCCGAATCCATCCTGCGCAGCCCGCACACACCCCCTCCCTCCAGTCCTTGCAGGTACTGACTGCATCACAGAGGACCCTCACGTTCTCCTCCAGGCTCGTGACTCTGCCTGCCCGTGGATGCTGGGTACATTTATTATTGTTCCCCACTTTTTGTCCCATTCATGGAATAGCTCAATAAAGCCAGGGCAGTGGGACCGTGGGTCTCATTCAGTGCCATTGCCAGGGATTTTCAGCCAGTTCCTTAAAATAACCGTTCTCAGCCCCTCTTCCCTCCTGCAGTGGATAAGGTGCATTATGAAAATCCAGATAAACTGGATCGACTGCAATCTCTTTATCAAGATCATCAGTTACCTTGCCGCCAACGTGCAATGTGATTAATCTGGCATGATACACGGCTGGTAAACCCGCGGCATGTCTCCTTCCATTTTCAATTACCTCTGTGAACTGATGAATCCCTCTCCCCAAAGCTGTTCCATTAAGTGTACCGCTGATGTCAGCCTGACAGCCCATCTGCTTGCCTGGACCACGTTCCCTCCTTCTCAGAAAAAAAAAAAAGTGTGACACCTTCCAACTTGAGCAGGTTTCTCAAAAATCCTTGCTACATGTACTTGTGATTTCAGAGTGCCAGTTTGCTCAGAAATACAAATGATCCGCCCCTCAGTTGCAATGTTCTTGTACCTTTTTCCTCCCAAGCACAAACTCCTCAATTATTGTGAAACAGCGACATCCGCACAGAAACCCAGACGCTGGGCCCATTCGGTCCAGCTGGGCTCTGCCCCGCTCCCACTGCGCTGTAGCCCCTGTTCTGCCTCCGTTCTTCTGACAGGGTGGAAGAATTTGTTTTGTTTTACAAGTCTGCCCTCAGCTCCCAACTGCTAAGATGTCTGCCTTTGTTTTCTTCTGGACTCCTCCCTAACTCCTAACGCATATTTGGGTATGTGAATTTATCCCACCCATCCCTATAGGTATTTTCCCTTTTGTTAGAAAGAAGAGACCCAGCTGGTTTTTACATTTCCAGGTTTTGAAGCCTTCACTCTATATGACCTCTCTCAGGGGTTTCCTTAACTTCTCCACATTTCTCCTTCCAAAACCAAGCATCCCCCTTAGATCCCTGCTTGGGTTTTATCTGTCCCTCAGCTGAAGCGGAATGGACCTGCAGCCCACGGGGCCATCCTCCGAGGGACACTTCCACCAGGTCCTCACCCCTTGCCCAGGTCCCCAGCCATGTACAGCGTTCCACCTACCGATCCCATGGCTGTCTGCAGAGGAAATCGATGGCTCTCCCAGCCGGGGACCAGCCAGGTCAGACAGCTATCGCAAGCATTTGCTCTCCGATCTCTCAGTGCTCTTCAGCAGCACCATTACAAAGGGTCACATGTGGCCAGTGAGACTCGTTGGCCATTATGGGCATGATAAAGGGCTCTTGGCCATATCTCCCTCTTCTGATATGGTTTGCAAGCCCTTGAGTATCGGGCATGAAGACTTGTGGTTGGTCTGGTGTGAAGAAAGATCCTTCTTCCAGCCCCATCCCAACCTGGGACCAGTGAAGGACCATCCCAAATTCCTGAGCATACCTGTGGCTCCAGAAAGTAACTGTGGAACCACATTGCTTGCCAAAGCCAGGGAAAGCACAGATTTTCAATTTAAGGCAAAAAGCTGCGTCTGCAGCTGCTTCACTGCTCCTGTCACAAGGAATATCAGCATCAGCCCCGGGCAGACCGGCCGGGTCAGCCGCAGGGGAAACAGGCTGCAGTTTTATCACTTTTACGGGCAATTTTACACGACACAGCGGACTGGGAAGATGGCAGGAATAGAACGGCTCTCACCTCTGTGAGCCACCTCCATGAGATAAATAGGGCAGCAAGGAGACCTGGTGCTGCGGGGGCTGAGGTGGTTGCTCCGACAGCAGCCAGGAGGAGATGCTGCCCCATGCTGCTCCCCCTGCGCGGGCTGGGGCGATGCGTATTCGAGAGCTCCGGTGACTGTGCTGCGCCCTTCCCCGAGCCCCCAGCCCCTCGTGCTCTGCCCCATTGGCAGAGCTGTCCTCTGCACGCTCTTCAACCCACCCCTGAGTTTTGACTACGGGTGCCCCTGCCCAGGGCTTGGCAGCAATGCTGCCCTGCACCAACACGCACTGCGGTGGAGCCGAGCAAACCTTGCATTTAACCAAAAACCCCCAAACCATAATGCTTCTCTTCCAGCACGCACCGGCATCTAGCTCAGATGCATCGTACAATCATCCTTGTTACAGAATCCTCCGTGATTTTAACAAAGCCTTAACCAGGCTTGACAAGGGGCTGCAGGAGGCAGCAATTAGTGCAGCTGATAGCGAAGGCTCCCCAGCTTCCCGCTGGTTATGTGCCACGGGACCGGCCCAGCCCCGCAACCTCTCCCTGGCTGCCTGTGACTTGCCACGTCCACTTGTGCTCCGAGTCAGGAATGAATCTAAAGGCAGGACTGGTGGCTTTGAAGCAGAGCATCTCTCTCTCATTTACTTATCCTTGCTAAACACTTTTTAACCACTGATTTTAATATTCCAATCATGCAAATCCAGGCTGTTCCTCCTAGGTGGTGGGATTCTTTTCCCCATTCCTCCTTATTTAAACATTCTTTATTCAAGCTTTCATCATTTGCCAGTTAAGTCAACTAATTTTCTACTAAACCCAATTTCACTCATGGTTGGAGTGAAATTTCCGTGATTTTTCCTTGTGCCGTGTGCTATTAATGGCGCTTGAAATTACGCAAATAAAATTGATGAGTGCAAATGCCTTTTTCTCAGCGAGCTCAGCCAGGAGATTTGTTTTCTAGAAACGCCTGATCCCAGTACCACTCCTGGAGAAACCTCCCCTCCGAGATGCTCCTGCAGCCCCCCAGCACGTTCCCCTGGCCAGCTTCATGCACGGGTTCAGCTCCCGCTTCCCTTCGGCCCAGCTCCCCTCCAACGCCGGCAGACGCGAGCATCGAGTTTGCCTCTCCGCCAGCTGCCTCCACCAGCTGTGCCCACTCCAGAATAAATCTACAGCAGCTTCTTGTCCTGCTATTTTCCCCTTGTAGGTACTTTAATCAACCAGGGGACACATTCCCTTCCTGAGTGTGGGGCAGGCTCTCTGAATTCAGATGACTGCAGGCTTATCTTTACATCCCCATTGACCTATTTTTGAATTAACCCAACCTTTCCTTCCCAGTCATCACTCCTGGGGCTGAAAAGCCCAGCACTAAATAGCTCTCGTGGGAATCTGCTGACAGACCAGGCCGATATCCTATACTACATCCGATTGCATCCTCCCTGCCCGCATCTGCTGTCATCAGCAAGCAGAGCTGCAGTAGGGGAATTGAAGGTCTTGTGCCCTTTCTGCTCCCTCTGCTTCTCCCTGTTTGCAGAAGCACCCCGAGCTACCCGAGGGACAAAGGGTGCTGGAGCCAGCCTGAGCAGTGCGCTGGCCTCTGGGACAACCCCGTCACCAGCAATTTGAAGTGCAAAGCGGAGCCCGCGAGATGCATGCCCTGCTGCATGGCCTCTGCTCCCCGCTCTTCCTCCTGCCAGAAGGGACAAGATGACCTCAGAAGCAAGGGTTTTCCAACAATTACAGGATTCTTTTTTAAGCTGATTCTTACATCTGCAATGTGCCACGGGCATCCGGACTCGTTTCCTGGCCCATGGTTGTGTGCCGTAGCCCAGCTGGGGGAGGGAGGCCCAGCAATCCTATTTGCTTCCAAGGTTCAACAAAACCCCGCTTTCCCATTGTGGCAGGAGGCAACACTCCTCTCACCTTTCTAAATTACACAGTGATTAATAAGGTTATGATAACCTCTATGTGATTAAAGCAGAAGTTTCTGCAATGGCAAAGAAGCCAGCTTAGCGAGTCCTCATTTGGCTACAAAATAAACATATTTCACGAAGGAGTGCAATTTAACAGCTCAGTAATTCTCGCTAATTTATGCACCTTCCTCTCCTACGGGATGAAGCCCTCAAAGGTGGCAGAGATCCCTCCCCATCGCTCCTCGCCACGGCGAGGCGGCTCCAGCCCCACTGCCCACGTGGGAGCCGCCAGCAAAGCTCCGAGCTGCCTCCTCCTCGGAGCCGGGAGCTGCTGGGATGAACGGGAGCAGCGCTTGTGGCATTTCCTAGCTGGAAGAGGCCAGGAGCAGCCGGGGGTGGGAGGATGCGGTGCCCGACCTGGGCAGAGCTGAACCCTGGAGAAGCGCAGAGGGTGCAAAGCAGCTGATTTCACCCCAGTTTGCACTGAACGGCTCCCATGGGTTCAATGCCAAGCTGAACGAACTGCAAAGAATTACCTGCATTTTCTGGTCAGAAGTTCAGCAAATAGCAAAGAAAGTTCCCAGGAAAGGTAAAGAAACGCTTGGGCTAACCCGGGGAGCAGCAGCAGCACTCTCATGCTGGCAGTGCCTGGGCAGAGCCTCGCACAGCCGGGTGCCTCCTGCTGCCCCAGCGACATCTGCAGCAGCTCAAAATAAAGGATGTTTTCAGCCAAATTTTCACAGGCACCACAAAGCAAAGCTGATTTCTACCCACTAATGTCCCGGACCCCTGGCTACTGCATCACCTAGGATATATCTGCTGGAAACACGTCCTGATTAAACTACAGGCTGGCAAAGACAATAATGCTCAGACACACGGTGCTGCATACAGTGTTTGTGTAACCCCCTTGGCTCAGCCTCTTTGCAAGGGTTTGCAGTGGCTGAGTACCCACAATCAGGGCACCACTTTCAGCTCCCGCTGAGACCTGTAACTAAACATCCAGCCTTTCCACAGCATGCAGCATCCAGCCCATATGCAACCGATGTCCCAGAATGGACACGAAAGGCTGCTTACAGAAACACAGAGTCTCAAGTGATGGGAAAAGCTGATACCACACGAAATGCATTTCATCCCCACTGGCATGGAGCCGATAAATCCCACGACCTTGCCATGCTGCGCCGTCAGCAGCGTGCGCGACTGGCCACTGCTGGCCATCTGCACGAGCGGTCCCTGGCTTGCCTGCATGATGCCAGGGCAACGTTTGCCAACTGGAGAGGGAAGGTGAAGCCTGGAGCCTGGGCATCACTCTGGTTTTCATGCGAACAGATGCAAGACAGAAAGATGGCTTTTATCTGCCAGAAAATAATTAGAAATGCCTTCATCTGGACATCGTGTTTCCATTCGAATGGCCCTTTTTGCAGCCTGAATACACCTCAGTGACTGTGGAAAGCGCAGGAAAATAGCAGCTCTAATTAAGGATATGCCAGGCAGCGAGATGAGAGTGGCGGCAGCGCTGGCTGCGAGCACCGGGACACGGCTCTGGGGCCGAGCAGAGCCCCGTGCCGTGGCCGTGCCCCACGTGTGGGGACGCTCCTCACCTGCACCCCAGGGCTCACAGCCGCTGCTGCTCGGCAGGGAGAGGGCTGCCAGCATGGGAACAAGCACGTGCCTAAAATTAAGTGCCTTGCCAGGGCCTGTATTATGAGTCCAGAACTCGACACTGGAGCAATTAAGCTCCGAGAACACTTTGTAAAGCCCTGACCCCACGAGGCATCAAATCCTGTTTTCTTCGACTTTCTGTCCTGCCTTATGAGCAGTTAATTTCAAAGGGGCAATTTCAAAAGCACCTTTCAGCATCACCAAGATCAATTCTCCCCGTCGCTTCAGCAGCACGCAGAACTGCCCCCAGCTCCTGCAACCTCTTCCCCAACAGCTCCTCAAAAGCAGCCGGAGATGCTGACGTGACTGTGGCCACCGGTACCCAAGGACAGGGCAGGAGCCCGGTGCCCACCATGCCACGTCCCGGCGGTGCCGGGGGAGGCAGAGGCTCAGCTACGCATATCCAGTGAATATCGTGGGTTTGCACTGGCACAACCATCACTCCAGAGGCGCTCCTTGTAATTTTCCAACATCTCCTACGCTCTGCCTCATTAACAACCCAGCTCAGGTCCTCCAGACAACCTTCCCCTCCCCTCCCCTCCCGCTCCTCCCTTGCCTCGCACACCAAGCAATGCACGCACAGTGGGCCTGGTCCTCATCTCCCTGAAAGCACGTTTGGGCTACCAAAGCAGCCCAGGGGGCCTTCAAGCAAGCATCAAGTGTTTGCATTCAGATTTGGGGGTGTTTCTTTCCTCCCTGCAGGGCTCGAAATGCTGCCGTCTCCCTCTGCTGCCACTGCACACCCAGCACAAAACTCCAACAGGAGCCAGCTCGTAACCCACCGATGCAGCCCGATGCCTCCGCTCCCTTCCTGGGAGCTGGGAACCGCAGCGGGTGCATTCCAGCACAGCTAACAAGTGCCCAGCGATGCTCGGCCAGCCGCCAGCTAATCCCGTGTTTCACCTCTTGCCTGTCAAGATGCATCAGAAGGCAGCTAACAAATTCACCGAGAAATGCAGAAGAGGACAAACACCTGCATTTGGTTCAACAACAGGAGAAAAATTAACCTCTGGTAGGACACTGCAGCATAATTAACAGGTCTTGAAGCTCCAGAGTGGGCAAAAGCTAAGCTAGATGTGTTGTGTTACAGAAATTCAGCAGCCCCTGAAGCTCATTGGGAATAGCTGGCACTAAGCTACAGGAGCTGCCCAACCCAGGAGCGTCTGCAGCCCAGGCAGGACAGACAGACAGCGGGTGCGATGGGAACGGAGAGGTTAAAGGATGTGGTGGGGGACACGCAGCAGCCAGGGGCGAGGTGAGGATACGACCACCCGTCCTGCATCCCCTGTGAAGGTGAGCAACATGAATTCCTGGAGCCCGTTTTGGAACCACGCCATGGAAAAACAGGGCTGGGCTCAGCAAATCCTTCACTCCAGGTTAGCATTCAGCCCCAAAGCACCTGGGAAGACCAGTCCAGCACCCGGGCAATTCACCATTTGCAATTTAGCACCTGCTGCTCTCCACATTGCAGCACCGTCCATCAGGAAGGGGTGCAATGCACCATGACCTGGGCCTTGCTCCAGATCCATTTTCACACCCAGCCCTCCAATTGCCACCTTTCTGGGCCAGGGACTTTCTCTTCCTTCTGTTTGCCCAATCCCCAGTACTTCAGACCCAATCCTGACTACTGCCTCCGGGCAATGCTGCATTGCAATCAATATACACACTAATAACGAACAGCTCCTAGATAACTATTGGCTGAAGTGTACACACGCAAACCTTTTAGTGATCCTTTGCCAATGATCAATACATGTATAAAAATCAGCTCAGAAATTTGAAGAGACAAAAACAAACCAGGAGAGAGGTTATTCCACGTTGAATAATTTATGGGCACCAGTCTTTGCTCTGCGAAGGCCATGCTGGGCAGGAGCAGTTACAACTCCAAGCCGTGAAAGGAGCAGGGGGTGCCAAAGAGAAATAAACAAAAAGCAGAATCAACATTTCACATTTCTGGAGCAAAATATCCCCAAACCCAGCCCAAACCTGGATTCTGGCTGCAGGCTGAGCACTGCAGTGACTGCAATGCTGCAACACGACCCAGGCGAACCCCCCAAAACCTGCAAGGTCGTGCTGCTGGAGAGGCTTCATCCGAGGCACCAACAGCAACATGTGAGCTCCCTGAGCCTCTCTGGGGGCTACCCGGGGCCAGCAGGATGGGAAATCGGAGCACTTGGGCTCCCCTTCCCCACCTGCATGGCTTTAGCTTTGCTCCCCATCCTCAGCAGAGGCAGCTGGGGGGCTGAGCCAGGACAGGGGCATTGCAATGCATTCCCACCATGGGCTGCAGCCAGTTTTCCCTTGCACACCCCAAAAGGAGTGGGGGCAGAGGGGCCCTGGGTCCGTCCCAGCATGCACCAAGCTCTGCAGCCCCCTCCTCGTGCATCCCCGGCTCTCTGCACACCAGCCCCTGCCCACAGCCAAAGCCCGCTTCGGGCTTTGGCTAAGCACGCCAGATTAACTGTTAGCACAGCTCATTATTAATCACGCATGTTCAGTTAAGCCTCCCGCTTGCTCCCGTAGTGCAAAGCTTATCTCAGCTCTCCTCCAAGCTGCTGCTCCAGCTGTGCCGACCTGACGGCAGGGACGTTTCTGAAAGGTCAGCAAGCAGCGAGATGGATGCGCTGGCACCGCTCGGCCTCTCCGCGGAGGGACCGCTGCTCCCCCGCTGACCCACACCAACCAGCACCAGGGGAAAGGTTTTCTTCCAGCCCTGGGATACCTGCCCAGAGCCCACGGCCGTGCTCCCGTGGAGAAGACCATGAGCCCCATCCCCATCGGGTGCTTGGGGCTCCACATTGTCCTGAAGGGCTGCCAGGCTCGCGAGGAGGTGGGCAAGGGGGTGCTGCCCCAGTGGCAACCCAGGGGCTGCCAGAGGGTCCCAGCCAACACTGGGATGAGTCTCCAAAGTGGGACCCAGCTCCAGCCCCAGGTCCTGCCCCGCTTGCCCCATCCCCGCAGCTATGGAGGGGAAGAGAGATGGAGCTGTGCGGCCAGGTGTCTCAGGGAATACATCCAAACCCACGTAGCGAGAGCAGATTTCATCATGGCCAAGCGATGCCGAAGCTCCTACGCTTCTTAGAAAGGTGAAATGCTCCAGGGCCTCTCTCCAGGGCGACTCGCAGAGGGAAACAAACACTGCAGAACCCCCAGGAAGACTCAGCCAGCTCCTTCCCCTCATTAAACAGCCACCATGAGGCCCTTTGTCAAAAAACACAAACAAGAACCACACAACAACAACAAAACCCTCCCAGCCATTAACTTCCTCCATCCTTGAGCACACGGATATTATTCAGCACGTCAATTTAGCTCAGTACGCAGCGTGGAGCGCAGCACAGAGATGGCCATGATGCATGCCTGTGCCTCCTTGAGAAGCTGCTGCATCTTGCATTAGGACCAGGATTATTTTTTTGAGTTAATTACTCGGGAGCTAATTCTGTTCATTAATTCTGAATACTGCAGGGGCTGGGTTGGGTTTTTTCATTGTTTTTTTTTTTTTTTTTTTTTCCCCCAGGATTGTTATTTAATTCTTTCACTCCCTTTCCAGCACAGCTCATTATGCAGCAGATGCTGGCTTAAGCTTTGCCCCAAATCTCCCTGGTCCACGGGGCGACTTCAGGCTTTTCTCAATTTACATCCCACCCTCATTTGCATTTTCATTGGCACTTGCCCTCCAACTCAACATCTCTGGCAGGAGCCGAGGAAACCTTGCGATGTTACCGGCGGCAGCAGCACCAGCCCGGTGATAACTCAACCACAGCAGCAGAGAGGAGCACGGCAGCAAAGCCCCATGCCCACTCGGGTGTCTCATACATCGTTACCTTCTCCTTTTTACTTTTTCCACTTAATATTGGTCTCTCTTGGGGACTGGGTGCTGCCCAGACAGGTGCTTTGGGTGGCCCCATGCAGCTGTTTGCATGCTCTCACCCTGCCTCTCCACACGTCCCCATGCAGAAAATGTCCCAGCAGCAGCAAATTCCCACTCAGGTCCCTAAAGCCACCCCCAAGACCTCCTAAGGAGGGCTCCTTGGTGGCTGCCACCCCCCCCTCAAGGGACACAGGTTATTTTTGGCAGCCTTACTCAGCTGCCTGCCTCACAGCCGAGCAGGAAGGGAGGGAGGGAGGGAAGGAAGGAAGGAAGAGAGCACAGCCGCTGCTCAAACAACGCCGGTGAAGCCACAGGGGCTGAGCACAGCATTGCACCCACTGCAGCATGGAGGGAAGAGCCACTGGCCTGTGGGACATCCTGCAGCCACCCGGCCCCGCAGAAAGCATTGCTATGGAATGGGGACCAGAAGAGACATGGGAGATGCCACGTGCTGACAGCAGGGGACTAACGCTGCTCAGATCCATCACCAGGACCACAGGGCAGAGCCCTGCCCTGGACACCTGCACGTCAGCCCCGTGCAAAGCCCTGGTGCGACGCCTTAGTTCATACCAGTCCCTCTCGCCTCCCCGGGATGCAGAATGGATGGGATCGATCCCAGCCATGAGGCTGGTGGGCTGCATGAACCTAACACTCGCACCGGTTGCTGGCAGGGGAAAAGCCAGCCCTGAGCCTTTGCAGATCTCGTGCTTTCAGGCATGACCCCAGCACTGCCCGGGCTTGCACCGCAGGGTGCAGGAGGCAGACCCCGGGGGCATCGCGCACCCGCAGCACCCACCTCTGCAGCTCCTTCAGCGAGACCGTCACCCTCAGGCTGTGTCCCAGGAGGAAGAGGGCAGCCAGGATGTCAGCCCACTGCACCATCTCGCCCAGCGGGCCCCCCTTCAGCACCCGCGGGCTGAAAACATCCCCCGACTCCTCCGTCAGGAAGCCGATGTGAACCAGGATCTGGGGAGAGGAGGAGAGGGGCTCAGTGCCGAACGGGTGGCACGGGGGGAACGCTGTTGTTGCCATCTGGGCAGTTTGGTTTCTCCAGGCTCCAGCCAAAAATGACTGACGGTCCCCCCTCCACCTCCTTCTGCAGGCTGTAATTACTCAGGGAAATCACTCGGGTGTAAAGACAAGCAATCTATGCCCAATTAGCAAAGACCCAATATTCAGAGGCTCCCAGCAGCTGGCTCTCTCTGCCTTCAGACTGGGTCTGTTTTCCCCAAGCA
Source organism: Anseranas semipalmata (assembly GCA_013399115.1). NCBI lineage: Eukaryota > Metazoa > Chordata > Aves > Anseriformes > Anseranatidae > Anseranas > Anseranas semipalmata. The sequence continues at coordinate 3,494,193 of VXAA01000756.1, forward strand.
TATCAGGGTCTGGCCATGGATGGGGCGTGCATCTCCCCGCAGAAAGGGACACGAAGGGCAGGGCAGCAGGAAAATACCAACAGGAGGGTCAGCGGCCTCTGGCCCCTGCTAGGAGACGTGCCACCCCCTACCTGCCAGGGTCCAGCTGTGAAATTCTGCCCAGCTTCCAGTCACACTGGTCCTGTGATGTCCTGAGCGCACACAGAGCCATGGCCACCCCACTGGCAACACAGCCCAGACCCTGCACACCCAGTGCTTCCAGAGCTGAATGTTCTCCTCCCAGCTCCCCGTGTCCCCTTCCCCACACCGACACCCCTGTGCAATCGGCTCCTACGTGTTTCTGGTCCCTTTGCCGACCCTTCAGCTTCTGCTCGAGGTGCCGGGCCGCCCGCAGCCACTGCTGGGCCAGGTGCCGGATCCTCTTCTTCATGAAGCTCAGGGACTCCTTGCCCGTGCCCACCAGCTCCAGCAGGCGAGCCAGGTCGCTCCGGAAAGCTGCCTGGGGGAGAAGCGAGCGCTGCTTTGTGCCTGCAGGGCACGCGGCTGCACGAGGATAGCTCTCGCTGAGCATTTGCAAGAAAAGTGCTTTTTTATTTTTATTTTGCCTTCAGAGCTGCCAAGAACCAGTTGGAGAGGGATGGCTTCACTTGGAAAACCTGAGGCAGAAGGCAGGTGGGAGAAGCGGGGACTTCGGGGGTTGTTTCGCCTTCCCGCTGCCTCTCAGCTCGGCTTCTGACGCCAGGACACAGGGAACAGCTCTGGGACCGCAGGCAAAAGCCCCCGCTTGGGGATCGCAGTGGCACAGGGGCACCCAACGCAGCCACAACCAGCACCCATCGCACCACTGCAAACGCCACGCAGCCGAGGTGCTGTGGGGTCCTTCCCGGCCGGACCATCCCCCTTGTGCCACCCAGCCACGATGTGCCACCAGCACTCCTCTCCATCATGCACCGGACCCTGAGCACCCCACGGCATGCAGAGCCTCTCGTGGCATCCCAGGTGGGAGAAAACCCACTTGCAGCAGCAGGATGGGTGCTGGGGGGCTGCCCCAACACTGCCGCCTCCGGAAACATATATTGCAGCAGCCTTGGCCCCACCGCACCCCCCTGCAGACCCGACCTTACCTGGGCACGGGGCAGCGGCGGGGGGGACGGTGCAGCCGCGCTCTGGTTCCTCCAGGGCAGGGGAGGGCAGAACCACTCGACTTCGCTGAGGTAGATGAGGAATGAGCACTCGGTGCCATCCACGCCAAAAAATGCATAGCAGGGGTCAGAGGTCCACCTGGCCCTCATCCACTGCAAGGGGGCAAAGAAATGCGCGGGGTCACCCCTGGCACGGGCAGCCTCTGCTCTCGTCTCCTGGAGCAGGAGGTAAAGGCGGGGGGATAAATGGCTGCAGGCCAGCGCACGGTGGCAGAGCCAGCACCGGTGCTGCTGTGCTGATTTATGCCTGCCTGCTCCCTCCGGTGCTCACGAGGAAGAAACAGAGCGGGGTGGTGGTGCTGGGGGGTTCCCTGTTTCTTTCTTTATTTTTTTTGCAATGATTCCAGCAAGAACACATGCCTTCCCCGGGACGGAGTCATTAACTCCTAGGAAACGATGCACTATGGGGATTTCTTCTCATTCCTTGTGCCAGGGCTGCTGATTTCACAGCCCCAGGCACAGCGGGGCAAGGAGACAGCGGACGGATCCTGTGGCTGTTCCCGAGAATGAGTTCAGTGCAGGAGAACAACCGGAGACCGCAGCCCCCATTCATCATCCCCCCGACCGGCTCCTGCCAGCCTCTTCCTAATCCAACTACAAAAACAAATCTACTCAGGAGACAGGTCGCTGCGCCCGATATGTAAAACGCACCAATCACCCAGACAGGAGATCGAATTACAGCCTTCGACAATTAAATTACATTCCGAATTTGCTCAAATTGTGGAAGGAAAGGATGCCCAGTGCTAGGGGATGGGCAAAATCCAACTCCCCAGCATCATTTGAATATACCCTTCAATATCTTTTCAGGGAGACTTAGCCCTGCAGAATCCTGAGCTGGAAGCAGGAGGCCGGGAAGGGGAGGGGAGAGGGAGATGCTTTTAATCAGTTCATGTAAATATGCTCTCTGACAAAGCAATCATGCTCCAGGCCAAATGCCAGGCTGCGTTCAGGTGCAAGGAGCGTGCTGTGTCAGGCAGGACATAATATTTGCGATGGAGGTCCTTGCCACCTTAACAAGATGCTCGTCTGTGACACGCTGAGACTATTCCCCAGACACCAGCAATGCTCCAGATATTTAAAGAAGATGTGACAGTGCTTTCTCCTCGCTGTGCTTCTGTCATTAAACACAGAAAATACCGGCAGGGAGAGACAGCCTCACGGAGCTGATTCCGCTGCTGCCTGCAAACCCCCGGCTCCCCAGCCTTCCCAGTTTAGCCCCCGCCGCTTTCAGCCTTTCCCAGCAGCTTCCAGCCGGGGTCAGACCCCTCTGTGCAGGGAGCCCCGACTCACCTCCACCTTCCCAGCGCAGTCAGGGTACTTGGGGTCCCTGGGCACCTCGCACTGGTCCCTTCTGCCTTCCCCCACTGCAGAGAGACAATTTGGGTAATGGCAGCGCCAGCGGAGCGGCTGGAGGCACGCGAGGGGATGGGATGGGGCTGGCAGCCCCTGAGCAGCATGAGACAACATTTTTAGGAGAAAACTACAGCCATCAGAGACCAGGGAGTGTGGCTGCCTACTCAGGCTCCTCTTCCAGCCTTCCTGGCTGTTAAAGCAAGGCAAGAGCCCTGGAAACCTCCGAGGGGGCTCAGCCCACACTCGGGTCAAAGAGGTGCCCTGGCCACGTGCTGCATCCGCACAGAGCTGCCACGAGCAGTCCCAGGAGCTCTGCCAGAGAGCTTCGGATGCCCTCCTTGGTTTTGCAGACTGGAGTGGGTTACGTAGCCTTGGATCAGCATCCACCCCCTGCATTTTTACCAAGTTCTCCATGGCAAGATCTCCCTATTGCAGCTCCATACCACGTCGAAGGTCCGGAGCCCGGCTGTGCCCCGGACGCAGGAGGACACTTACTTTTTGCATTCATGAGGCTGTTCCGGAGAATCTGATCTACTTTTATTGCAATATCCGAGACGTTTTGAGCTATAGCTTGGATCCTCTCCATCAAACCGGCCGCTGGCTGGAACCTGGGAATAAAACAGAGAGACCCTGAAAACATCCTGGAAGTCCAGGCTTGCTCACAGCAGACTCGCCTTGCTGGCCAGCTGCCGGCAGGCAGAGCTGAGCTGTAGGGTGCAACACGGGAACGCCTCGTCCGGCACGGACCTGTCACGGAGCTCATCGGCTTCAAAGAGTTTTGACTTTAAAACTGCATAAATCGGTTTTCTGCTCTTTTTTTTGCACTGTGCTCATAAACACAGATACAGCTATGCATTTTACATGGGGAAGTATTAAATATGCTGGAGAAATCTGTTTTCCTTATTTCAGACGTGCTATGTTTGAAAATCCTCTGCTGTGATTATGGGTCTTGCAGTGCATGCAGGAAGACATGGCAGGGGGGGAAAAGGAGAAAAGAACCAAAAATAAAGCGAAAGAACAAACAAAACAGCGAAGGGTGAAGGACACGGCCGCACCACAAAGCACGCAGAATGCACAGATGGCCTGAACCAGTCCATGCACCAGTGACAGGTGCGCAGGTTTCCACTCGCCCTGGTGAGGAGCAGTAGGTGAGGGCTACGGGGATGACTATGGGGACAGGGCCATCAGCAGAATGTCCCGAGCTGGCATTGAGCTTGGTGTCACAGCCCCCGCAGAGCCCGCAGGCACCTTCCCGGGGTGGCTGGAGATCAAATGCCACTGGCGTGAATTGCTGCACGTGCCGTCTATCGAACTAACGCTCGCAATCAATACCATCCTGGGTNGGTGGGTGAGTGCTACAGGGACAGCTATGGGGACGGCTATGTGGACAGGGCCATTGGCAGCACAGCCCGAGTTGGCATTGAGCTCGGTGTCACGGCCCCGCAGAGCCCATAGGCACCTTCCCGGGGTGGCTGGAGATCAAATGCCACTGGCGTGAATTGCTGCACGTGCCGTCTATCGAACTAACGCTCGCAATCAATACCATCCTGGGTAAACAGCACCATTAAACTCCTCTACACAACACGTTGTGTAGACAGAGTGGCACAAGTGACAGAGCAATGCAAAGATGCCTGATGTCAATTAAAAGCCAGTGTAATATATATAAAAGGGCAGGAAAATTCAATCCATTAGCAGAGGTGCCCTGCCACACTTGACAAGGAGCAAGATTTCCACCCTCCAGCGCTTCGCTTGCCATTTCCACTGCGAATGATACCTTGATGAGCGTGGTTATCACAGTAAATAATTTCCCCTTCTGCAGCACCTGGGTCATGCATTTTTCCTGCTGCTGC